>ARYC01008438.1:0-21076 GCA_000711775.1 Oxytricha trifallax
AAATAGGGGTGATGGCTAATACTTAAATTTTTATGTCTAATGGTAAGAAAGAAGGTCAAGCCGAGCAAACAACAAACTCAGAAAACCTAAAAAGCTATTATCGTGCAACTTATGCAAATAAATTTATACTCCATCTGAGCTGAAGAGACACATAAACGTTCACTATAGGGACAATGGTAAATTTATGTAGTTAAAAATAGGGGGCAAGTACCGATGCCTCATTTGCGACAGCAATTCACAGACATAAATATTTAAGTCAAAGAATAAGCTTCTAAATCACCTTGGTACTCATGACTCTTAAGTGCTAATAAGCATGGGCTATTCAAAAATTGTAAGGATTATAAAATTAATATTTTTAGATTTTAACCTAAATAGCGAAAGCATTGAATTAACTCAGCGATAGTGACTAGTCGAAGGGTGAAGGTGAATCTATATTATAAGGCAAAAGCTTAGCATTAGACACCTTACAAGAAGGTGGAGGGCAAATTCATCAATCTCAAGATAGCAGTTTAATGATTATTAACACAAAAATTTCCAACTCTCAAGAAATAAACAATGAAGCAAGGCATATCCCTCATGACAAATTATTTCAATTACACCCATATATCAAAGATGAGGTCAATATGATTTATAATTTATCTCTAAGAAAGGATTCAATCAAATTCACCTTAGCTGAGTTTGAAACTATTTAAGAGCCTTAAAAATTGTTATTTTATGCGGACTTAGTGAAGGACTATAGTATTGTTCAAAAATTTTGGAATGAGTTCAAAATAATGAGTCATTTATAAAATTAAAAAATGTGCAAACTTTAGGATGGTTATCAAGCCATTTTTTGGGGTGAGGAAGGGGTTCATTTAAAACAAAGACATTTTGATTATTCACTAGCTATGCTTAAAAAAACAAAGTGCAAAAGCTAAAAAGTGAAATCTATCTTAGGCTTAATAAATGTAATTGAAGAGCTTCACTCGCAAGGGATCGTCCATAGATTCCTAACTCCAAAAACTGTGAGAATACACAGAGATAATATAAACTTTTAATTCCTCACTGATTAAAGGTATTCCTCCTTTATTGGATAAAGATGCTTCGTTTACTAGATGTAGGCTACTATATACCAACATCCATTTGATTTACCTGAAATTGACTCTGGAGATGAGAGATAGGACATATTTTCAATCATTGTCATCTTAGTTGAAGCTTTGCTAGGACCTGTATTCTCATAGTTACAAAAGAAAAGCAAGGATATCTTAGAGCTTGCATCTTATGTGAGGAGAGACAAAATGTTTGAAAGACATGAAACCTAAATTCTAAATTATCTATCTTAAGACCTTGGAACTATACCCAAACTTAAAAAGTTGAAAAGATAACTAATGGAACATTTTATTTAATGAAATAAAAATAACATTTTTGCAATTACAAATTTTACTTCAATTTTTATAAATGATTAAAAGATAGAGCGCAACGTAATCTGCAAGAAAATAAAATTCTCGTTATGTGGTGACTTGACTTTCAAAAGTTCTTGGACACTATATCAATTGCACTCAAAGCACACAATTGGCATCAATAAATACTTGAATGAAAAGTTTGATGCCAAATAAAAAATTATCTTATTCAGGAATGTACCTCTAAATGCACCTTAAAAGATAGAGCGCAATGTAATCTGCAAGAATATAAAATTCTGGTTATGTGGTGACTTGACTTTCAAAAGTTTTTGGACATTTTATTGGTTGTAATTATAGCACACATTTGGAATTAGCTAAAATAGATTATTTTTGATGAATAAATTAATGTAATCAAATTTTTTAATGCTTGATTTTAATCTTAAAATAAATATATAATTTTAGGTATTTTACCTCATTTCTTTTTGTATTTGCCTTTTTTGCGGTAGAGTTCCTTAATTATATTAATTAAATAAAATTAATCTACTCTAATATTGCATTACTACATACAAAGAATGCATTAAATTATTATAAAATATATTTTTTAATTTTAACTCAGAATTAATTGCTTAATTTTGCAGCAGAATTTAAATATTTTTAATTTTTTTATTTTTAATAATTTATTTACTCATCATTTTATATATCACTTTTTTATTTAATGCATTCTTTTTTTGAATTAATTCAATACTAGAGTAGATTTATTTTATTTAATTAATATTATTAAGGTACTCTACCGCAAAACAGATTTATACATAAAATATGAGGTAGAGTACCTAAAAATATATATTTATTTTAATATTTAAATCAAGCATTAACAAAGTTGATTATATTAATTTATTCACAAAAAATAATCTTTTTTAGATAAATCAATAAATATTTGAGCGAAATTTTTTATGCCAAACAAAAAATTTTCTTTTTTTAGGAAAGTAAGTATTATATCTCACAACCGAAACAAATTTATCTTACAGGTGTAGTATGAGGGCAGCTAGGACTTCTGGAAGTAGTGACAGCGAGAGATTTCTAGTCGATTTGCTGGGTTCAGTGGCCACAAGCAGCTCCGTATGAAGTCTAGTGATCTTAGCAGCCTGCGCACTTTAATAAAGTATGCATTTTATAATATATATCTATATATATTTATTTACAAAACTGGTCTGCTTAAGACCCTGCCAGACCACCTGCCCACTAGACCACTAATTATATAACTTAATTTAATTAATTTATAGATTTTAAATTTAAATAAATTACTGTTAAAATAATATAAATCAAATTAGAATTAGGAACATTCCTAATACTGGCTGTTATATATAATTAAAAAAACATATCTTTTTTATTTTTAAATTTTCCAATTTCAAATATTTTTCAATAATATTTATAAATTTTATTTTTTAAAATTCAAGAACTAAGTATTGCTCAAAAAAGTAAATTTTAACTAATATTTTATGTACCTCTTATATATATTCCAAGGAAAAATAGAAATAAATTATCAGTTTCTTATATCTCATTTTCAAATTTTATGGAACTCAAATTAAGAATAGAAGTTGATTTTTATAAAATTCAAAAAAAAATAATAATTAAATCATAATTTACTAATCAAACAATTTTTCATAAAAAGTATACTTGGAAGGAGTTTTTGGGATGAGCTTATATACTCAATTTAATTGAGCTTATAAGTCCATTGTTTTATTTGTTAAAACCTATAAATAAACTTTAAATATTAAAATTATTCATATTGTTTCCTATAGCTAAATTTATTTATTTATTAATGTCCATTAAAATGGCATTTTACTTATATGAAAATTTTATGAAACTATACTTAAGAAACTTACAAACCCAAAATTAGTTCCTAATTTAATTATATTCAAGAATTTTTCATTATTAATACTTTGAATGCCAATGTTTGACTTAAAAAATTAAATAATTTTCCGAGCTTATAAGCTCAAAAATACTGGGCTAATAAGCCCATTAAATGATAAAAATAAATTTATAAATATATAGTCCCTATTGGATATGATTTATTAAAAGCGAAAAAATCTTTAAAAAAGTAATATGGAAATTAATTATACTAATAAGTTTAATAATTTTAGCATAGCTATACAATGAATCAGCAAACGAATATATAAATTTATTTAAAAGTATAATTTCAATATAAAAAAATTCCCCAAAAAAAATCTTAGAAAATTAAATATGAGCATAAAATCTCATTCAAATTGGGTATAAGCCCTAACAAATATAAATATAAACAAATAAATAATTTAAGAATGTTAATTAATTTAAATATTGACTAGTCCTTATTGTCAATAAATACTTAAATTGATTTAAATTTTACAAATTTTATTTAATTTACATATCTAATGATTAATTTCTTGATTTGAACTTTAATTTCATTCCTATTTTTATTTAAGGGGTTTATTTGGAATATCAATGAGTACATAGAGGACAATCCTTGATTTCCAGGCCAGTTAAAGTTTTGCTTCAAGTGGTTTAGAGTTCTCTTCACCTTGAGTTTCTTCAGCTGCTTCAACGTAGATTGTGAAAATCCATATGGAATTAGGCTAACTCTATCTGAGTTTAGAACAATGTTCTTTATATGCTTGTCAACTTATTTTCGTCCACAAAAACTGGTTCAAGATTGACTTTTTGGCACCCCAATATTCTAGATAGACTTTGGCATAATTCTATGTAGAATTTTTGCTTCCTGATTTCATGAGGAATCACAAGGAATAGAGTCTCGAGCAAAGGTAGTTGGCAATAAAAAGTTCAACTGGAACCAACTGTAGTGAATATAATGGTTACGAGACAGAAATCTACAGAGTTGTTGAAATCTAATGTAAACATAAAAATGTAGTAGAATATGCTGATAGAGATATTGAATAATTTATTAAAAAAAGTAAGTATAATTATAATAATACTATAAGTCAGGAAGTTCGTAAATAGTGTTATAAAGTTTAATCAAATAAAAAAAATAAATATTTTAGTGCAGGAACCTTTCTGAAATTTGTTTATAATCATAAACCAGTTCAGGAAACTCTCCCCCTTATTTTTTATTCTAATAAAATGATCATAACTGTGAATACCATCAGACGACTCTCTCCTAAGATGATTATAAATATAAGCTTTAAATTTTTAGTTGTTTTGGATAAAATAAGTTGATTTTTGTTTTTCTGAGATTTATCTAGATATCTTTTCTTAATTAGAAATTCTATTTGTTTTAATTTCAAATCTATGCAAATAATTGGTCCAAGCATAAGATTAAATCAAAACAGAGAAAAAACGTCTATATACAAATGATTAAATAAAAAGCAATATGTAATATACTTAATTTAAACTATTTTAAAAAAATATTTATTTAAAATTTGTTGATAATTAATAAATTTAATTAAATTATTGAAGAAATTATTAATTCTTATTTATAATTACTACTTGAGCCCATTTTTTATATATTTAATTTATATTTTATAGTATTTTTATTATTATTATTATTTAATTATAGAAATGATATTTGTTTTAACCTATATTAAACTCTGAATTATTTGTTGACTTTACTATTGTATTTTTAAGCATAAACTTAAGAATTTTAATTTTCCAAATTAAAATTACATTGCATGATTATAATAATTAATTAAAATCCATGATTTTGAAAGAATTTAGAAGCAGAGTAAAGTATATAATTAACTTAAATTCCATATAAATCTATTATTAATTAATATGGTGAAAATTTTGAAGTACAAATAAATTTTTTAAATCCAAAATTAAAACTGATATTTATTAGATTGTAAGTTCATTTCCAATTGAAACATAGTCAAACTATTCATTCAAGTCCTTGTCAAACAAACTTCAGTAGTTTTTTCTCCCAGGAATAATGCTTTTCATTATGGATTTAATTTCTATTGGCTTCTTTGAATTTTCTTCAGCTACTACTTCAATTATATCTGATGCTCTAAAATGCTTCATACCTGTGGGTGGATTGCCCTACAATCCAACAAGACAAATATCTTTATTGTGTCTCACATGAAAGCCCATTCTATTCACATAACCTCCTTTCTTAGTTTTTTTTCAAGTACACGATTCGATCAACGACTCTAGATTTATTAATAATAAGTATAATTATAATTACCTGTAGCCTTTGTATAATAGGAATGCCAATGCCTCTATCAAATAATTTGAAACAGTCCACATAAAGCAATAACCTTGGTCTTGAAGATGCTCGATCTTCAGAATAAATAAGTTCTGGATTGACTGAGTTTTATAGTTTAAGAATTGTTTTCCTTATTTATTCTCAAAATGAAGAGGCTATCTCAATTCCTGCGAATAGCTCACCTCGAAGATCAATTTAGTTTTCTTGAACAATCTTAAATGCATCCTTTTTGAAAACATCTGCTCTAATTCTAATTGGAGGAGTATCAAATTCTTAGTCAAGGTATTTATGCTGGAGTCTCTCTTTTTATTTCAAGGAATTCATAAACTAATTATGAACTTATTCTCTGTACTTTTCTTACTGTAGTCTCTCATTTTCAATTGCTTTGATGTCAAGGTAGGAATATTGACCAATCTTTAGTTCTTAAGTTTTATTCTAAGATTCTCATAAAATTCTGAATTTGTTTAAGTATTTTTCAATAGTTTCAATGAGAAAAAGTAGAGATTTTTGTTAAAATTCTTGAATTAAAAATTCCTAAACTGCCCTTTATTAAGAGTATGTTGACTTGATTTCTTCTATTTTTAGCCTGATATAGTCTCCAGTGAATTCTATGCTTTAAATTACTTTCTTGGATATTTTGCTGAGTTCTTGCTTTTTCTTCAATCTATCTTAACCTTGAAGGATGTATCGTGTAAGAATGTTTTTGGATCATTTTGACTAATTCAAAAACTTTGAACAGTTAATTAGCTGAGTAATTATTTAATTCTGGATTATTATAGTCTGTTTTAACTTAGCAACCTCAGCTTTTTTGGTAAAGTTTTTGTAATTCAGTTCAGCCTTGCCTATTTCCATGAATTTTTTTATTGAATGCTGAACAGTTTTACTAGAGTCATCTTTAAAGTCATCCTCAAGCTCTAAATCGTGGTTTTATTCACTTTTATTAACTTGTATCGCTTCTTATTTGATTATCTTCTTGCATTTCTATTTAATTGTTGATTTCCTTCTTGGTGAAATACTTTCCATCTCATCATATCTCTATTAGGTGTTACTAACATCCCTGTTAACTTGCAATTTGAAACCTTAGTAAATAAGTAACTTTATTAGGGTAACCTCGTGTGAATTTTTGACATGTGAGAATATTTTTCTGCTGCAATAATCTCTAACAACACCCTTTCCATAAAGACAGTAAAGACATCTGAAAACCTTCCTGTTGCACTTTGTAGATCTTATGGTAGTTTATATCTGTTGGTCCTGCTCTGAGCGATTGTTAATTTATTCTTACTCTACTTGATGTTGCAGAAAGACTTTTTGTTTATTTATTATTTTTAGTTGATAACTTGTAAATTTGGAACAACTTTTATATAAAAGTCAATTTTAGAAACTATCTGTCTAAATATTGTAAATTTCATAAATTTTATTATTTATAGCTCAATTGTCAAACTTTTTCAATCTATTTCTATTTATGACTTGCTTTAATTGTCAAAAATTATTTATTATTTCCAAATAAAACAAAATTAAAATAAGCCTTTATATGACGAGCATATAAAATGAAATGTTTGAAAAACTTTGCCCTAAATAATAAAAGGGTGATAATATGAAGATGATTTATAAGTAGAAATATAGAAAAGTCTAAGTTAATTAATATAACTAAAAGCTTTGGTTTTTTTTTAAAAAATAAAATTATTTAATAAAGAATTTTTAATTGAGTAATGTTTTGTCTAATAAAAATATTTGATTGAAAAACAAAAAAAAGAAACTAACTTATAAATAAGAAAATAATATTTACCTTACCTTATAGTACATCGATTTAATAATGGGCAATGAATATATAAATTTCCAAAATGTAACCAACTTCTAAATATAAATGAAACTATAATTTAATCCAAACTGTAATTAGGTTTAATTATTAATTAATCTTTTTGTAATTAACAAAGTTAACTTTATAATACTTAAAGAAAAAAAAATTATTATATTTTACTTACAGATATTATATTCCGCAGACTCTCTGAGGAATCATGAATCCGCAGAGGGTCTGCGGAATGAAGAATCCGCTGAGGGTCAACGGAATAAAATAAAATAGATTAAAAATAATAAATTTGATAAATTTAAGATATTTGTACGATAATTTAATTATAAATTAAAATTAAATTTAAAATCCGCAGAGGTCTGCGTTATTATGAATCTGCAGAGGTCTGCGGAATTATTTAAATATAAATAATTTTATTAAAATAATAAATTAAAATTTGTATAATAGAAATGTTTTAAAAAGTTATTCAGGTAATTTATATTGTTATCAATTATTTAATAAACACTTAATTTGTAACTCTAACTTTATAAAATTAATTAAGTTTCATAATCCCAGAATATATCTTAGAATATTTCTCTGTGTTTTTAACTCTGATATTCTAAAATTGTGCAAACCCCAAAACAGTTGAATATATTATTGAGGGGAACCAATTTTTTTAAAACATTGCTAAAATATGATTTCCTAACCTTAAAAATAAATAGAAACTTAGCTTTGCAACTATACATCACGCCATTACTATATATTCCATTTAAGTTCGTAATTTTCATTTAACACATGAGAGTTAAGAGAACTTTAAAAACCTAATTTATATTTGTTAACGATTTCATAGTTCTTTCTGCATTTATTATTATAGTTCCTTACTGCAATTCTTTTTGATAATCTAATTTATAAGTTTTTCCACTTCATAGCTATTTTCTAATTCTTAAGTTGATTTATTTCCCCATTTTCACAAAATTTTAAGTTTAATAAATTTTGTAGCATACTGGGGTTTAATTATACAGTCAAAGATATGATTTACTGTAAATTGCTAACTATAAGAAAACCTTACTTCAACTATAATATGATTACAAAGTAAACATATCATATACTGGTAAGAATTATGTCTTCTAAGGCATTCATGATACACTTATGAAAGCACGAGCTTGCCCAGTCTACATTGAGTTTTAAAAAAGCTTAGCATATTTCAATTATATATAACTCCTTAATGTATAGCTTTTTACCTTTCACAGCAGAAAGTCGCTTCTTTTGTTGTTTTAATTGTGCTCTCATTGGTAAAATATTTTTCTTTTTTATTTATGCAAACAGCCTTTCTATTGGGGCCATTTAGAAATGATAGGGCCCAAGAAACATAACAGGAATCTGATAGTACTTAAGTTTCTCTATCAAAACCTTACTTCGATGGTATGAGGCTTTGTCTAGCATGAAGATATGTGTAGATCGCCAGTTTGGATTTTACTAGCATAACTCAGTTGCAAGTGACAGAATGAAAAAAGGACTGTTTTACTTTGAGTTCTGCCTGAATTTATGGTAAAATAAGTTTGATTCCTGCTGCTAAGAGCCCTAATGATACTATGTCATTTAACCTGGTGGAATCAGTGGTATGTTTCAACCTTCCTTTCTTGCACCTCACTTTAGTTTAGTTCTAATTAAATCGGAGCATGCTTTCATCTATATTGATAATGACTTTGTCTTAGTAAAGATTCTTTTGGAAATAGTACGCCTCATTCTATCTTTGAAGCTTTGATTTTATCATATATACCGCGGACTGAGGTAGTTTCATTTTTTGTAGGTAAGGGCTTTTCTCGTTTTTTAATATTTTCTAATGGAGGATATAGAAATGTCCACATTTAGTTAAGTGCTTAACTGATTCTTAAGTTATCTAAAGCTAAATCAATCATTAGAACCATCTAAACTTTAATCAATTCAGCTAATGACCTCATAGTTAAACTTTTTTAATTTTCAAGTTTTAGTAGATAGTTGCTGTTTCGAATCAACACTATATTCTTCTATTTAGTAAAGAGGCCCTGTTTATATTATATATAAAACTATTTAATTAAAACTGTATATTAATGAATTAATTAATTAAAGCTTTATCTGTTTGAATTAAGAAAAATTAAATGGACCACAATATGAATTAGGCCAAAGTCAACGTTCATCAGATCCGCTAAAAGTTTGGTAGTAATAAATAATTGTATGATTTTCTTTCACAAGATTGCAATGCCTATATACCTAAAATCACATACACCAACATTTACTTTTTAAAGGCTATTATTAACGGTGAAAAAAATGTAAGTAATTTTATTTGACCTGTTTTAGTATTTGAAACGAAATGAAGTAATCATATCTGCGGTAGGGAAGAAGAATAAGAAAATTTAAGAAGCTGTCTGCAATAGTAAGGATGGATCATCCAGCTCCATTTCCATACTCAAAATGCTCTAAGGGTTTTATCAACCCTAAAAAAAATTGTTAAGTTATTCCTATGGGAAGCTTCATCAGATTAGAAAGTACAATAAAAGACATTCCCACCTTAGTTAATGTAACTTTAATAATCTCACAACAAGGAACAAATAAATTAAATCAAACAATAGAACTAGTTTGTAAGATCTCTAGAAAAGTCATATGGTTTGGCTGAGACTAACAGTATGTGGAACTTTTTGATAAAGTGTTTCAGAATATTCATAAAAAGCTCTCTTGTTACTAGCTAGCTATATATACATCCAAATCTTTGATTAATTTTGCATTCAATTTTTTTCAAACATTTTTACCTTATTTTAGTCTTTAGTATAATTATTGATAAAATATATAAAAATAGGAAATTTGAGAAATACTAATAAATCAATTATATATTAGTAATCTTTCTGCCACTAAATACAAGAGGCATTAATCATATTTTGATTTAAATTTAAAATTTAACTAATTAATTATATAATATGTATTATTGGTCAGGTGGTCTGACCAGGGTCTTTGGTAGTCTACCGAAATGTATTATATCATTAGAAGTATTAATATATTACTGATATGTAGATAACGTTACTCAGTTTAAATCACCAGACATCTCTCCTCTGTCTGCGTTCTCAAACGGCTGCATTCTGTTTTCTCTAATCGGCTAGAAATCTTGCGTAAAGGAACCGAGCTACTATTGGGGCGATCAAAGGGAATGTCTCCTCCCCGCTTTATATCGGTATCTCGGATTGGCAGAGCAAACATCTCGACTTGAAAGCATTGGCATTTTCGGGGTCCATCTTGCTAAAGGGCAGAGTATTCGATTTTATGACTATGAAGCATCCCGTGTATTTGTATTCTACGCAGCCGTACTTCTGCTCTATGGCCATTCTTTCACCTCCATCTACCGTTTCATCTCTGCAATCCCAGATTATCTAAATACTATCGGAAAAATAAGCTCTATCGCTGTTAGTATTAGAGGCTCGCAGGCTTTGCCTTGTTTTAATGGGACGTGAAAATGCGAATTCAATTATACGTATTGCTCACCCACGAATATCTCCTCCAGAATGAGAGTGATTTTTGCTTTCCCGATGTTGGTTGGCCCGTATATCCACATGCTGTGAATATTAATGTTCTTGCGCTTGATTAGGAGCTCATACAGGACATCGAGAATGCGGAGGTAACTGAGTGCTTGTAAATCTGCATCTTTAGGAGAACTGGAGTCATAGCCGTTTTTTAAGATCAGCAATATAATCTTGGAGAGATATAATTAATGGTACCCTCTCCTTAAAGGCGACACCGGACTTCTGGATCACTTGATCGGCGTAGTTTATTGAGCTGTATTCCTTTGCAATGGCTACTAACTGGGGTTCATCGCTTGATTTCATCCGAATGTACTTATCCTTTGATTGCGCTCCCCTGAAAGCTTCAAGGTCATGTAGTCGTTCGTAACATCACAGCGCCTCTAGATCCGCGCTCCTGCAGTTATGATTCCTTCTCCCACTTAGAATTCTCTTTTGCGATAAACTGCTCTTAATGGTGAGAGGACCCGTATATTAGCTTTAATCCATCCACTGCTGATGCAAACTGGTCAAATGAATGATGTCCGAAAAGCTTGGCTGTTAGTTCCAACTGTACCATATTCGCCTTGCCTATACGCTTCTTTTCTGTTAAGTATTACTTATTGGCTCCGGTAGAATCTGTTTTGTAGCGAATGCAGAGGTAGTACATTTCATTGGAACGATTAGTGCAGACTACGATGTGAATGAAACCGGGAATCTGACTAGTCATTAGATATTGACACTGCTTTCAGAGGTCCGGGCTGCCCTCGCTCTATAACTGCAGGAAGAATTAGTGGCGGTTGTGAGACATTTAAAAGAATATAAACACCAAAACCCCATTGAGTTAAAATCAGAGGTTAATCGAGGATATTAATAATCAATTAAAAGTTATTTTTATAATATTTTGAATAGATAATAAAAGACTATCAATTCTAATAATCTATTAAAGTTATCATTAAATACTATGATTAAGTTAATAATTATAAAAATCTCTAGAAAATTTACTCATAAAAAATTCTTAGAATATTAAATATTTTCTATCTCATATTTTTCCTGCTAAAAATAGTTATATTTATTCTGTGAAGATATATAACATATATAAATAATAGTTAAGTTAGTTCACATTTATTTAGTATAATGATACTTTCAATAAAAATATTTAATCCTTTTCTAAAAAAAAACTCTAACAAACTCAAACAAAATTAATTTCCAGACTAATATGTTTATCCCATTTTAAGCTAGATTTTTATATCTAAAAATCAAACTTACTATTGTTGGAATACATCTGAATTTGGAAAATTATTTTAAATTGAATTTATAATTATTTAAATTTGTGGCAGTTAACTTTCTAGAAACCTATACAATATGGTACTTGTTCGATAGAGAATTCAAAATTAGCTGGACTTCACTATTAGCGGTACTATTTTATCCCATCCCTGTAACGAGATAACTCGGCTTTAATTTTGGTGATTTGTTTAGTTGATTTTAATGCCAAAATTAAAGCCGAGTTATCTCGTTACAGGAATGGGATAAAATAGTACCGCTAATAGTAAAGTTCAGCTAATTTTGAATTCTCTATTGAACAAGTACCATATTGTATAGGTTTCTAGAAAGTTAACTGCCACAAATGCAACTAGGTAGACATACGAAGTGGCGAAATACCTTATAAGACCTTCCCATGAGACAACTGGGTGAACTTGCACGGTGTGAAACTAGTCGAAGTAACGGGTAAAAATCCCCGGAAAAGAGGATACTCGATCGCCAAAAGTCAAAGTATGAATATCTAATTGTATATCTGGTTGGCTTAAGCCCCAGAATTAATTCCGTAAAGCTTTAAATAATAATAATAACTGTCACAAATTTAAATAATTATAAATTCAATTTAAAATAATTTTCCAAATTCAAATGTATTCCTACAATATTTAATTATAAAATTGATATAAACTATTATGTTTTCGATGATATATTCGAGAAAAAAAAAGTCAAACTTATTTAACGATTCAAATAATTTATAGTATTTCTAACCTAAATGAAACAAATCTATGTAAAAGTTCTTAAATACAGAAAGAATTATACAATTTTTAGAAAAATTATTTTTACTTAGAATAAATTGTTTTATATTGCATTACACAATATCTAGCTAGGTATTTTAAAATCGTTTATTTAACTATTGAAGAATTTTTAAAAAATAATTTCAGCTTATTATGAAATAAGATTTTAAAGGATTTTTATCCTATGATTTATAAGTATTTACTAGATAATTTCTTTATTTAGCAAGTATAATTGAAATGTGGAAAATTGAAAATGTAAATCCAAGGGAAGTTTAGAGTTTATTATAAAAATATTAAATATATTAAGCTTATTGATAATTAATTGAAGATTAAATATAAATGAAAATGAAAGTGGAATCTCAGAAACATAAGGATCAGAATTCATATAGCAGACGAAGCAAAATATTTAGATTATGATTGAATCGTGTTTAGCCAAACATAGATTAGCGATAAATATAGCAATCTCCTTTATCTATGAAATATCAGATTACTCTTTTACAAGACTTGGGTTAGACAAAATCATTTGACCCAAAGGGCTAAAAACTCTGCTAAACAGATAAATACGGGCGTTCCGCACTGCACTTGCAATCTTTTCAATCTTTCAAGTTATGCCAATGATTCAATAAAAACATAATCAGCACGATGAAACAGTTTTATACTCGAGAGAGGTAATGCAATTTATTTATGCTGAGCTTATATTTTCATGTAGCTATAGAGACGGAACTGTGGAAGCATCAATTGGCTGCTGCTAAAATCAAAGGACTAATTAGCAGTATGAATGAGTGCAACTGAATTTGAGAAACGTGTTCAATCTGAAGGAAGGGTTGCTTGAAAGAGTGATATGTATGTAAAGCAATCAAAACCCCAAAACCCCTTAATGAGGTTTATAAGTGCTTTGATTGATGAGGGTAATGTTGGAGATTAGGGTTTCTTTTTGATTAATTACATTTTTGTTATTAGATTCATTTTCATTTTTTATTTTCATGGTTGAGATCTTTATTCTTTTATTTTTTATGTTCACTACATCTATGTAAATGTTATGTTCAAATTAACTCATTACGAAAATTTCAATGATAGCACTTTACCTATTTGTATTACTTATTTAATTAAAATAGTCAGTTTGTATGAAATCTTCATTCCTTAATTCTTAGAGACTCCATTTTTTAAAACATTTTGGTACTAATTTAGTTTTAATTTTTTAGTACATGGTTCTAATTAGGTTTTAAACCAAATTAGAAATTTTGCATTAAAACCTCATTAGTTTAAAACCCGGTACTAATTAAGTTATGGTACTATTAAATTGGTACCAATTAAAATTAAACGAATTTAGTACTGGTACTAATTAAATATAAACAAATTTAGTACTAATTTAATGGAATTTAATAGGTTAAAATGGAAATCCATCTCTGAAACTTGTTACAAATTCTGCAAACTTTCTCCACTAAACTTTACAGGATTGACCTACTACAAGATGGCCATATTTAATAGGTGTCTAAAATTTTATTAAAAGTAGAAATACAAAAATTTAAGTTTGATCTCCATTTATAATAATTTTACAAACAAAACATGACTACCGTGAGTCTATCATATACCTTAAAATCACTCATTTTATGCATAATTTACATTTATATTTTACTTAAGCTACCTAAAATTTTTAAATAGTACTTAAATATGTAAATATAGAAAGTAAGAGGAAAGAAAAGAAAGTATTTTATTGATTATGAAAAAGTTTTATAATAAAAACTTCAAAAATATTTCTGCAAAAACGCAAAATTTTTGAAAAGATGTAATCATTAAATTTCATAAAAACAATCAATAAATATGATAACTTATGAAAAAAATGTAAAATAGAAAAATAAGCATCCGAAACTTACCTTTTTCTAATAAAAATGCTATAGTTTATACAAAAACATGAAAATATATAAGTTGAATATAAAAAAAATGATCATATAAAACTTCCATATTTTTATAACTAGAGTGAAATTAATGCTTAAAATCAAAAAGAAACCCTTATCCCCAACATTACCCTCATCAATCAAAGCACTTATAAACTTCATTAAGGGGTTTTGGGGTTTTGAATACATGAAGCATCGGTATAGTGTCAGAAATGATAACTTAGCCAAATTAAATTTGACTCAAAAAGCTTGAATAATTATTCAATTCCGAGCACACACATCAATTCTTCAGCTTAAGATGTTGAGAATCTGCACTTAAGAGAGTCAATAATTTCAATGGTAGTTATGTTGCAGTCTGAAATTATACTATTGAATACTCCAAAGTGCATATTCATAATCACATAGAGTATTGTACTCGTAAACTGTAACTTGCCAATAGAACAACTAAGCTAAGTATCTAGCAGAACTTATAGTACTCATTTAAAATTGCAATAAGTAACTAATGCTTAAAATTAATTAAACTTACAATGAGACCAATTATTCTATAAGTTTGAGTTAGGAAAAATTTATAACACTCTATTCATACATTTGCATTTATAAAAGCTAGTGTTTGTAGTATTTAAACTAACAAAAATTATACTAATTTATTTATATGTTAAGTATTAAGGTCCTTTAAGTCAAATAATTATAAATATACAAAAGTAAGGAGTTTCATTGCATCCACTAGTAAAATTGGGGAAGAAATAAAAGATTTTGAAACTTAATAAAAGAAATTTTCACAAAAAACAAAACTGCCATTATTTTGAAAAATAAAAGAAAAAATTAAACATCCGCCTTAGTGGTCGCCGGTATGTTGCTGTCATTTTAGTTATCTACATATCAGTAATATATTAATACTTCTAATGATATAATACATTTCGGTAGACTACCAAAGACCCTGGTCAGACCACCTGACCAAAAATATATAAAAGATTTTAAAATAAAGTGAAAGAGAAAATTAAAAAATAATATTTATTACTAAAACCATTTTAAGTGAGAGTCTTTAGTCATAATTTACTTATTAGTTTTTTAATCGTCTGATAGGATGCTTTCGAATCATCTGGTGTCTCTCGAGGATCATTGGTCTTAATCTCTTTGGCAAGTTTGATTTTTACTTCCTCATCGTAGCATTTTTAGAGCTTAGTGGAGTTCTTATTGCAAATGATACGCTTGAGGTGTGATGCAAAAGTGTAGGGTACGACAGGGTTCTTATCAAACAGCTTGATTGCGAAGCTTTTAGAGCGATTCAGGATTCATCGAATAATGTTCTAAACTATCTCCTCCATCCATCCCATTCTCTGTACTTGACTCCCCACAATCTACTCTTTCTATTGCAAGTCTTCTATATCTTCTGTAATCTATGTCTTAAAGAGAGCAAGCTTAGTTCTAGAACCTCTAAGCACAACCCAGGATTAAGCAGCATTTACTATTTTTTCTTTCTTCAACAGGGACCTACGCTTATTATTGTGAATTTTAATTATCTGAAGTTTGAAAACCAACCCAGCTCCTCTTGTAAATTTACAACTCGTACTATCCCACAACCATTTAATGTAGCATATTACTTATCAGTGACATGTCACTTCCTAGACTGTCATTACCTCTCATTCTTAAGATAAACTACAAATACTATTGTAAAACCCCTACAAAGTAATTATTATTGAAAAACTTTATTGTACCATGTTCTTATAATCTGCATCATTCATTTAAATCCGGAGGACCCCAGGCTTGTCACTCTTTGTCAGGTCCCTTGAGATGCTTAAAATGACTTTCCTCTGATTTCTAGAAGATTTTCACACGCACTAATAAGAATCTACTTAAGCCGATTCCACTACGCTTATAAGGAATTCCACTGATTTTTAGAAGTTTTATTTTTTGGCACCCTGGCCACATATTGTGATTCCTAAGGCATCCTAGAACCACTCTCTGGCCAAAAGGCTAGGTTGAACTAACCTATACTTTGAAATATCTCTTGAATGTCGTTTGTTGTTTTCTATGATTAAGGTCTTAAAGTTTCATCTTCTAAAATCATCTCATTTTCTTTTTAAGTTGAATTGCTAAAACCAAGTCTTGTAGTTTAATTGGCAATCGTCTGATCTTCGTTGGTGTTCTCCTAAGCTTCTATATTAGTCTTCTTACTAGTCATTCACGGGAAGAGCTCCCTCAACATTGCCTTAAGTTCGATTTGCTCCAATAGATAATGTTCATGTTTGTGCGTGTTTTCTGAGCCAAGGATGGCTTCAACTGATTCGTAGATCTATTCTGGTAACTTGCAATAGCTGAATAAGATTTCGAGAAGACTCTTCAAGCGTTAATGGAAGACGGAGGCTGGTAGTGGTTAAATAGCTTGTGACTCTGATGCCAGTAGCGGAAGCAGTATAGAGGGTGATAACTTAACTGAAGAGGAGGACCGGCTTTTTTTTAACGATGACATCCTGTGGTCTTCAAGCAGCATCTTTAATTGAAATGGAAGGAGAAATAAAATTTAATTTAACTTAGATATATTTAATACATGGAATTTTTAATAGATTAATCAAGTTGCTTTTTATTTTTATACTACCCCCCTGTAGTAGTAGTAGTAGTAATAGTATAGTGATTTATTAAAAAGCAACCTTCTAAGAATTATAATAATTCTGAGAATTAATAATAATTAAATTTTAATTTAGTCAATCTCCAATTCAAACAGCTATTTTTCTTTTATTATATTATTAATTAATTCAATTTTAAATTTAAATCAAAATATGATTAATGCCTCTTGTATTCAGTGGCAGAAAGATTGCTAATATAGTAAAGTAAATACTCAGGTAAAGTGATTAATTAATATGTAAATAAATCACATTAAATTTGAGCAATGGAGTTAGTAAGTTAAGCATAACTATCATATCTAGAATTGTTTCCTTCGTGTACAAGGAGCTGTCTCTGGTGTTGCTTCGATGAATTCAATAGAACTGAAATTTTTTTAAGGTATGTGCCTCTCCATTACTGCTGTTTATAGGTAACCACTGATTGAAGAGCCTGATCAGTGATCAGGCATGCATATGTAGTGAAAACCAAACTGGAGGCAAGAGATCCTTTGCCGATGACAACCGTTGGCGAGTGGTGGGGTTCGAACCAGGCTCCTCAAGTTACATGGCGAGGTGGCCACACCCTTTCTGCCTGGTCACTGATCTGATTCTAATATATAATTGATTTATTAGTATTTCTCACAGTTCCTTTTTTTATCTATTTTTTCAATAATAATGAGATTGAAGTACATATTATATTTTAATTATTAATATAGTTATCATCCAATATCAAATTCTATATTAAATCATATGCTTCTAATGGGGTTTATAATTAATTTACTTACTAAAGTGATTGATTCTAATACATTAAATATTTAATTGAATAATTGATATGCTTGCTAAATTTATTGTTAAAATTTAGAAATGTAAAAATAATAGCTATAAATTTTAAAATTAACATTATTTTTATATTAAAATTTAATAAAAATAAACAAAAATAAAACCCCGTTAGTCAATTAAGAAAGAAGATAAGGAGTTAAGAACAAATAAATATCAAGGTAGATTTTAATTGCGTAAATTATAAGTGTTTGGGCTAATTATTACAACTATTGGCTCGATTAATTGTCCTTATAAAATAAAGAGACCAGGGAGGGCAAATTTGATTTTAGCCTAGTTATATAAAACCCCATTGAGTGAATTAAAAAAAGGTGACAAAAAGGTGACAAAAGGTAACATTGAATCTTTAATAATCAATAATTAGCACAATTAATGATAGATGTTTATTATAATTATAGTAAGTTCACAATTAAACTCTAACAATTAATAATGAAAATAGACACTCTCAATCCAACTGAAACTAATCAACCCTGCTATGTCAATGAACGATAGTGAATCAGAGCTTTAAGCCTCACAGCTCAAGATGGTGACCTCCCTTAGACAGTGATCTGATCCAGGATGATAAGAAGGTCATGACCAGTACTAATGGTTTACAGTGGTGACAACAGTGTGCAAGGACTACCAGCGGGGAGCCCACGAGGCAGGAAAGCAGGGGAAGAGGAGAGTGGACCCATTGCCGAAAGTACCATCTATAACCACACCGTTACATGCGTCAACATCACATGGCTGCCATAAAACACCAGTGGCTTTTTATAGTCCAACAATCATTTGGCCGTCTCTTGCGATACCGACAATACATGTGACTCTTTGAACAGATGGTAGGATGGTGAAAGCATTTGTAAAGTAGTCTTTGGTGCATTGTGAGTTAGAAGAGCAATATGTGGCAACTGCGTTCGATTTGAGACTGCTTGTGTAAACGCAATGACTGAAAGAGTAGTAGTTATAGAGAGGCTTATATATACTGCCCTCTGAGAGGGGTTTCATGCTAACGTTTACTTACAGTAAGATACTCACTCATATACTGGTACTCTGGTGATTAAGGCAGCGCACGAATAGTTTAGAGATGTGTAAAAGAAACGAAGCCAGCATAGGCACTCTGCAATAGAGGGGGTCGCAGGAATCCTTAGTTTGACATCTACCACTACAGGTATCAAGACTGATCTCTTTCCTCTAGACAACACGGGAAATCGTATAGGGCATGCAGCCGCACACAGGAGGAAAGAGCACTGGCCACTACAGGAAAGGCGCAGCTGACTTGAGAGATTCGCACGAAATACACTCGCTAAAATGGTCAGCATCACAAATACATCCAGGAAATGTGCGAAAGATGCTCGATTACTGCCAGAGGGTGGTCCTCCAATATTGTTGTTCACTTATCTCGGCCCCTGGGATAGATGTCTTGGTCGGAGACTCCATCTCCCTCCGTCTTTGCATGATGAATCGCGTGGTGACACTGGCCACCCACCATTCGAAGGTTCGCCCCTTACTTCGTCGGCAAAACTGAAAGTCCATAAATGCCTTATTTCCCAATGTAAGTATTTTGACCTTTTCTGAGGAAGCCCATTAAACCACTGCTGTAGCCTAGAGAGCAGATAGAGGCCGCGAAACTGATGCTGAGGCTGTACCACACCTTCCCGTTGAGAGAGCAACGGAGTCCCTATTAGCTTCATCTTTAAGAATCCCCTTTTGAGCAGCCACCCATCTGTCAACATTCTGAAAAAAGTGTCAACATTCTGACATCGAAATGCTGAAGTGTAGAATGTGGTACGTGTTGAAGAGCCACGATCAAGAGCGAAGGCCTCATACTGAAAAGCCATGCAAACAAGAAGGAATGAATGCTTGGCCATGAATCGCATGAGGGCTTGCAGTCTAAGCAGGGTTGCTCTTTCCATTAGTAGGAATAACATGACATCTCATTTGCCAATACTCTAAATGCCTCCACTCTTAGGCATCCTGCTATCCTCATAGAGTTCGCATGCTAAATTGCCTAATATAGTAATTAAGCTTGTGTATAAATAGATTATCTCTCCTATATGTATTTAGCTAATGGGTTTTGTCTTTGCATTTGATTTTCTTTTTCACTAATTTCAACATACTTTTATATAATTTTAGCCAATTATAA
This sequence comes from Oxytricha trifallax, assembly GCA_000711775.1. NCBI lineage: Eukaryota > Ciliophora > Spirotrichea > Sporadotrichida > Oxytrichidae > Oxytricha > Oxytricha trifallax. Next base: position 20,387 of record ARYC01008438.1, read on the forward strand.
CATAATTTTTAATTAATTGTTCTTAACCCCAATTCTCATGTCTTAAGTGATCTATGGGGTTTATGAATCTAATTTAAACTATTATCAAAATAGGATTGCATTTTTAGAATATATAGTATAAGATATTAATCATATCCTATATGACAATAAAATATTAATTTATACATAGTAATATTATCATTGCATTCAAAACCCCAAAGTTCATAAGTGAGGTTTATAAATGCTTTGATTTGTAGAGTATAGTTGGGCTCTTATTGGGGTTAGTTGGTCAAAGTCATGGGGACAAGAAAAATGAGGAAGTGACCAAATGATCACGTATCTGGTGAGTTGAGGAGTGGTCGTGGTCACATAGTCCCCATGATCACGGTCATGGGCACGAGGACACACGATAGCATTAACCAGGTTACCATTTACTCTGCTAGTTCATGAGTAGTCTTTGTCACTGCTCTATTTTGATAACATTAGATTTAAGAATATTGAAATTATGCATTATGTAATGAATGTCACAGTGGCAATTGTTATCATGATCACGGTCATGTTATCACGAGGACACAAGATAGCATTAACAAAGTGACAATTTACTTGGCTAAATGATGAGTAGTCTTGGACACTGCTCTATTTTGACAAAAATAGATTTAAGAATAATGAAATTATGCATTATCAAATGATGTCACAGTGGCAATTGTTATC
>ARYC01008440.1:0-39080 GCA_000711775.1 Oxytricha trifallax
TACTTAATTAGGTGCACCTCCTAAATCGGTACGTACTATAATCAACTTATTATTGATAGTAAAAATGGTTACTTTCTCATCCATTTTTAGAGCTGGTTCGTCTCTTAGTGCTCATTTATCTTCGCTAATACTCTAAGAACTTCCCTTGATTCTTGTAGGCTTGCAAAGCTCTCATATAAGCTCTCAGTTATAGAGGCAGTTTTATAATTTTAAATTCAAATTTAAATATGAGCGCTAGCATTTTATTTTTTAAAAATCAGCACTTCCTTAAAACTAAATGAGACTTACCTTTAGGAGCAATAAAAAGTGTGATAGCTGCGAGATGAAACTCTCATAAAGAACTACCAGAGCTATCACTTGATGTCTCTGTTATTAAAATAGAAATTAATAATAGAAAATTAATGGCAAACAAGTGTGTGGGAGACAGAGAAAAGAAGAGGGAATTAATGAAATTCCTATAGAAACTGAAGAAGTTGAAGTATATTTTTGTGAGTTATGTAAGAGAGATTTTGCTCATAAATAAAGCTCATCTTTCAAATATGATACATCACGACCTCACCAAATAAGTACTTTTAGAGATTGCGTGGCTTCAAGCTAAGTGAAGAGCGCTTGACTTCGACTTTTGCGATAGGAAAATGTCATTAGTAAACCTTCAACTCTTCTTTAACTGCTCTGTAAGTAGTCTACTATTGTTCAGCGTGCTCTAAATAGTTTTAATTACTGTTTCAAGATTTCCCTTGAAAAGTTTTTCGCATTAATTTATAATGATATTTTGGATTTAATTTATTAATAATATATATATTTTTAACATATTATTAGCATTTTTTATTTGTCCTTATTTTATTCCATTTTTTTTAGGTATTTTATTGATTTATCCTCATAATTAATTTGAATAATTTTTTCTTTTTTTTTCTTATTTTTTTATGACTTTAATTCTTTCTATTTTTCTATTTTTCTATCAAATATTTATTCATATCACTGTTTAATATTTTATCAATCCATCAATCTTTGTTGTTACGTATATGTATATGAGTAAGTTGGCATTGCAATTTCGAGATGTGGCTCTCATGTAATTGAAAATTTGGAATAAACTAATAAATATATCAAATATTCCTCCTTAATCAAGATGTCATCCAGTTATAACCTGGGCACAGAGCTCGTAGATTTCAACTAGAGTGACTGAAGCTGGAGAAAAAGGCTTACCGGTCCCACCGCTGCTGAGAAACGTTATCCCTATCCTTTCGCTTGGTAGCTTCAGCACCCTTACCTGGTGTTGGAGATAAATCATTATCGTTTTCTACAATGGTTTTCGTATTCTCACTTTGAAGATCGAGCGTACCTTCATCCCCTTCTCTATTACCTTTGAAACTGTATTCAGTCAGGGCAAACTTTTCTAATGTAGGAAAATCTTAGATTCCAGCCCACTCTAGGAGTGTAGTTGCTGACAGATTGATCCCCTTCGATTGGTCCCTCATGTGATGCGCCCAGCAACACCCTACCTGCTCTCGGTAGACCACAGTATAATAGAAAGCTCAATTAGAAAGCCCTTAGTGAGATTAGTACCTCACCTAGCAATTAACTTGCTAATTTAATAATTAATTCTTTCAATTTTACGATTTTGATTAATTTTTGTTTTAATTTTTTTTGTTGAATTATGCAATAGCTATTTCACATTTTAGAATATATTTATATTAATATATTTATTGAATTTTGTATAATATTCTTTTAGCTTTTTTAAGCTGTCTTTGTATCAATTCAATCTTTTTTTCTCTTATTTTTTGATTTATTTAGTTTATAGATTTGATTTGATTCCAAAATTTGAATCCATTTATTTATATTAACTTGTTTTTCGTTTTCATATATTTTATTCTTCTATTGCCACCTGATCTTAAGTTATAATTTTTATACAAAAAATATCTTCTATCTTTTTTCATTAATACTTTCATCTCTTTGCCGTTTAATCTATCTTATCTCATCCTTTTTAATTTCTTCTGGTTGCTTTATTGCAATTATCTTATCAAATGCTATTAATATCTTTTTCATCATAATAATTATATTTTTATCTATTTTTACTTCTTAATTTTTTTAATTAGTAACTTTATATAATTGAAATAAGTCTCATTAAATTCATGATATTTTTTCTATATATTTTAATCTGCACAGCCGCTTCTAAACTTATTGACATTACTTTAATAATTGTTATTAATATATGAAAAATGGAGGTTTTTTAATATATTTTAATAAAACCCCAAGTCAGTTATTTACAAGATTTGGGTGAAGATAATAATTAATAAAGATAGATAAAATTATTATATATATTTGGTAGCTTTAGTATTTTAAAAGAGGGGCCTGTAATAGTAGTAGTAGTAGTAATAGTAGTAGTCGTAGTAGTAGTAGTAGTCGTAGTAGTAGTAGTAGTAGTAGTAGTAGTAGTAGTAGTAGTAGTAGTAGTAGTAGTAGTAGTAGTAGTAGTAGTAGTAGTAGTAGTAGAGGCTATTCTACTAAAGCAACCAAAATGACGAGATCCTCAATTTAATTATTATAACTTTCCAGAACCCTATAATAATACTTTAGAAATCCACATGGACACCCAAGCCCTATCTATGAGCCACCTTCTCCTCGATATTCACAACCCCATTTGCGAGCAAGATAACCTCGAGTCGACGGCTGACTAAACCCAGGATCTGCTACTCGACCATCTTGAATTTGACGATCCACTGTTAACAAGGACATCTTTCAAACAGCGTCTTGAAATTCTCCTGAACAACATTTAGATGAGGAATAAAAGTCATGGGGCCCTCTGACACGTGGTGAGTAGCATTCTGGGCACGCGCTCCACGCTTTCTTATTCGACACTAGTGGACGAGTCCTTGCATGCAATTGTCAAAATGGGGAAGGAAGATGGCGGGCGCCATATTGGAGGCTCTCATGATGATTCAACACATTACCAAACGATGGGAACTTTCTTGGATCCCACGATGGACTTCTCGCTACCTCTCATCAGGTAAGCTTAAACATTAGTATTTAATAGCAGGATTTAGGAGAGGTGCACAACGAAACCTAGTAGACTCTAAGAGCAATGAGTGCGGGACTCCCAGCAAATTTCTCTGTAATCACGGCTGTCAGGGCACCATTGGCTAGGAGCCGTCAAGCCTGGAAAGTCAATCCGTGTCCCCAAAGTCGTGCCCAATGGAAAGATAGCTGGGCCGCGCCAGTTGCTTTGATAACAAATAACAAACATTTAAAGAGGCTTTGGAAACAATGCCTTAACTGTCACCATGGCTGCCATAGTTGACTGTACCTATAAAAAGTGAAGCTAAATGGAATAGCATTCCATGGATGCCCTGGCCTCAACTATATCGCTCTTGTGCAAAAGCACTAAACTTTAATGCCTTCCACTAAGCGAAATCTCTATTGCTCTAGTGCAAAAGCTAATTTACTCAAAACCTACTAATTCAGGATTCCTGGCACCTTGCTCTCTAGCTGTGATACTAGTCTCTTTGGCGGCTGAGCTGTTGAAAGATTACCCTTGGAGGATTGAGAAAAATACCTAAACTGTTTAAAGAGATAATGGCCACACAACAAATTCCTCTATGCTATCGTCATGTGGCAATTAAGTTGACTCTTTATTTCGAAAATGGGAACAGCTGGCAGTGCAGAAATTTGTAAGTCACTAGAAAGAATCATGAGCTCTCGATTGAGGTACTAATCAGCTAAAGTTCATTCTCAAAAAAGGTTCAATTACCCTGCAACAAGGCATGTGCAAAAATCACCATCTGAAAATCCCGATGAGAAAGTTCCTATAACTTGCTAATTCAACGAGCTTGAAAGGGCATTGAGGAGCGACCTGGGTATAGCGACCAAGATACTGGAGCTGAAAGCTGGACTTGACAATGAGAAGGTGCTGCCATTTACCAGGGAATACCTCAGAGGGAATCGACGAGGAATACTACAAAGAAGCAGGATTAGCACTCACCTGGGCCTGCTTGGAGGCAAAGTCTGCGCGCAAGTGTTGTATGAGTAGGAGTTCTAGAAGACTGTGGAGAGAGACCTAACCAAGCAGGGCGTCAAGTATACCTAAAACGATGTCAAGAGGAAGGTGGGAGAACTCATGAAGAAGAGATAAGAAATCGTGCTAAAGAGATTCACTAAGGACCTGGCCATGCTATTGCAGAGCTCCCCCCACATCCCCACTCAGTTCCTGCAGAGATTCAAGGCCGCCATCACCTAGGACACCGTGGATTCGTTGATGAAGGAAGCATTAAAATTCAGACCAAAAGGATGGAGAATGCGAAGAAATCAAGGACCCGGACTGGGAGAGGCAAGATCAACTAAAAACTTTGAGAGAGAGATTGAGAAATTTGTGAAGTGAAAAAAATGATATTAGGTTAAGAGTAATTGTATTTTGATTAAATTCTATCGTTTACAAACAATTGTAAATAATAGCTTTGGGGTTTTAGGTTGATTTTATTCAAGCACTAGATCAACTTCGCATTTTATAAAAGAGTCAGAATCTATTTATTCGTTTTATAAATTTACAATAAACTTACCATAATTTTGATATTTTTTATTTTATAATATTTTTTCATTGCAACAATTAGGATTTATATCAATAAATTACTTCAGTTAATTTTCATTTATATTTTTAAAAATTAATAATTACAATTTATCAAAGTTATTTTTATGTTATCATAAAACTTATATAGATAAAATGTTTAAATAAAGTTGGTAATTTTTTATTGGGAAATAGATATATTATTTCATTTCTTCTTCTTCACTGTCTTATTCATTCATTAATCAATGAGAAAATCATCTCCCAAGCACACCTTTTTCTCATGTTTTACTGAATTTTAGTCTTGCACTGTGGCTTTACTCAGGAATGCATTTCAGTAAAATTAGAAACTTAGATAACTCTTACTTAATTTTATCATTTCTTTATATTCATAATTTATTGTTTAAATTCATTGAATTAATAGCTTATAAATTGGATGTGTCTGACATTTGCAGTTTACTTAGAGATATTATCAGCGGTTGGTGTTAACTAATCACAATTGCCATTTATCACACTACAGCATCCGCTAGTTATAAATGATTAAATGTACTGATATATTATTTTTATATTTTCACATAATTTCTTTCAAATTTACAGTATAATTTATTAAAATATTGTAATGTATTTTTATACTCTTTCCATTTGAAAATGACATAACATGTTATTTCTTATTTAAGTGATGCTTTATCTCCTGAATAAACTTGGTTTATCTACCTGCAATAAGCTAGTTACTTCCATTTAGATTGATTTCCGTTTACTATTTAGGTAATATTTTTTTCAAAACAATCCTAATTCTCATTTTTAAAATGAATATTTAATTACTAAAAGACTAATAATTACTTCTACAGAAAGCATGATTTATTATTTAGTTTGAATGAGTGAATTACACTGATTCTTTTAATAAAGTAATCCACTGCCAGTAAAGTTTGATTAACACTTTATAATATTTAAGCTTGAATCTCTGCAAATATTGGCAACTAATTTTACTAAACTGTGATTTTATTGCTGAATTAAGTGAATCATTCTAGATTATAATAAAAACTTATAAAACTAAAACAATTGATTTATAATAAGTAATTTATGTAACAATAAAGAATTAATAGTCGGATTAAGTCAAGTAAAATATATTTTTAAATAGGTAAAAGTTCTTTTTACAGCAATTAATGATACAAATAATCCATATGTTATAAAAATTGCAGATAGAAATATTTAATTAGAGTAAAAACACAAGATAATAATGGAGCAGGAATTTTTAATGCTTAAGTATGTGATCAAATATTAGTGAATATTTATATTAATAAAAGAATGAAATCAACGGAGATAAGGAGATTGCTAATTTTATATTCAAATTTAAATTAATTTAGTATTTTAATTAATTATTATTAAATATTTGGTAGCTTTTAGTTCAATCAACATTGTAAAATATATACAAATATAAATATATATACATATATAGAGGCCTTCAAATTAAAATGATACCAAATTTAATTTGATCCTTTTTAATATTATTTGCTGAATTAAATCTTAATCCTAATTGCTATAAATAGAAACCTCTTTATCTAAGCCTACCAATGCAGGATGATAAGAGCTACACATCCATATCGAGTCGACTCAAGTGTCGTCGCCACATAGGCAATCAAAACCCCAAAACCCCTTAGTGAGGTTTATAAGTGCTTTGATTTGTAGGGTATAGTTGGGGTCTTATTGGGGTTAGTAGAGAAAACGCAAGTTTTATGTGAATATAATGAATATTTAATGAGTATTAATGTGCTTAATTCAAACAAATTTTATCTGCTTATCTTTGTGGTATCTCTTGAACTTAGCTCTCTTTAATGTTTCAAGTATATCTTCTAATGATGATCTTGGATATACTGGAGCTCTTACTATGATCATCTCAACCATTTTCTTAATCTAAGTGCATACATCTTCTTGCTTTATATGTTTAACAGCCATGCTTATTGATTACTTTTCTTGCTTTGTTCCGAAGTACGACATACTTTCCATATCGCACTCTAAAATAATTGCTGCTACCGCCCAGACATCCCACTAAACAGAGCCATTAGTCAACTTCTCTCTTATTGGGAAGTACCCAGGTGTGCCTAGCACTTTAGCTAAAGTCACTATTTCTTACCTTATTGCTCTATTGAAATCAATGACTACTATTTCGAAAGGACAGAGATTTAGCATTACATTTTCTGGCTTCAAATCTCTATGAACATACCCTAGATCATGCAGCTCTTTCACACCCTTGATCATTTCCGTGAGTATCTCATGCAAGTCATCTGGGTATCTATTATGGTAGAGATAATCTCTTAGAGTCATTTCAAATTTCTTAAGTCGTAGTGCAATAAAACCATGTCCAAGAATAACTCCATCGAGTTTAAGCAAGTTCTTGCATTACCTTTTATGAGCCTCTCTTAGTATTATGTATTCATTGGCAAACTCATTTTGATACTGCTCGTTCCTAATAAGATATTTGAAAGGATATACTTTATAAGCATACTCATCAACTACTATGAGTTTTGCCTTGTTAGGCACATCAATATGTAAATAGTTGTCAATGCAAAACTGAGATCTACTGCATTTAATGCAGGTATATACATAGCTCTCTCTTACAAGCATGCTATATATAATTCATTAGCTGGTTGGTTCATTGACTTAAAACGTTTCTGCTTCTTAAGTCTCTCTTCCTGCTCTCTTTAAGACTCTATAGTATTGGACTTTCTCTTGGCTGGTTTACGTTTTTATGTTTCTTTATCTTGCATTAAAAACTCACTTAAATGATGTTTTTGCATGTGTCTTTAACTTTAGCTGAGTGAGTGTAAGACTTCATGCAAGTCGTGCACTAATACCTGCCATCGACCTTTTCGTGCTTAAAATATATCTTATCTCTCCCAGAGTGCATCTCTTTGATGTGCCTCTTCAAGCTCGAATCAGTTGAGAAGAAATTTTAGCATTCATGACATTAGAATTCTTTAATCTTTTCTAGTGGGAGATGTTCTTTTAACTCCTCAACATCTTCGATTAGCGTTTAAATACTTATCTCTGCTCTCTGCTTCCTGATATTTATTTCTAGAACAAACACCTCTGATTCAAACTCAAGAGCTTTAAGCTCTGGCTCCTTTTCAATGTATATGATCTCTTGCTTCTTAGTTTATCCAAAGTTTAGCTAAGATTATCCACTGCCAAGAGAGACTGCTTTGCGATTTAAGTTAGCCGCCATGTTTAAATTCAAATTTAAATTTCTATTATAAAGCTCTAATAACCTCTCTAGTTATAGTAACTTTGTATAGGAGTTGGTACTGCAACAACAATGGGTGATTCTTAGGCGTTAGACATCATATTTATACTAAGTTTATAACTATAAATTTTCTAAATTCATGCTTAATATTTTTAATTTTGGTACCAACTTAGAAAAAATTGAGGTTGGTACTGGTACCAGTTAGGTTTTGAACCATATTGGAACTTTTCCATTAAAACCTCATTAGTTTAAAACTAGGTACTAATTAAGTTTTGGTACTATTAAATTAGTACCAATTGAAATTAAACGAATTTAGTACCAGTACTAATTAAATTTAAACAAATTTAGTACTAATTTAATGGAACTAAATTGATAAAAATGGAGCTTCATCTCTGCAGTTTGTTACAGCTTCTGCAAACTTTCTCCACGTATCTTGCAGGGTTGACCTCCTATAAGATGCCCATATTTAATAGTAAGATTTTAAACAATAGGATCCAGAAGTCTATAAGTTATAATTTGAAATTCATTAATAGGAAGAGGAACAAAGATGGAATCACTCAATGATCAAATGAAAAGAGTCGAGGCTCAAGAAATGATATCAAGATTCAGAAGTAAGGAAGATCTCTATCGATACCAAACTTTACATGGTAAGATAACTTGATGATTATTAACATATTATACAGTTGGTTTAATCCTTCCTACGATGGAAGGTACCAAAATTTCATTCTTGAAAGCAATACTTTGTAAGGAGAAGAAAGCTTTTAAAAATAAAGAGATTAAACTAATCGAAATTCCCAACTACCCTGAAATTTCAGTCACTAATCTTTATGAGGATACCATGTAAGATGAAGAAGTGGTAGTTTACCTTCCTACCAAGAAACAACTCTCTAATAAACTCCCAGAGAGGAACTTCTTCTTTGGTGTTCTTGGTACAATAAAAGAGGATTATCTCAGAGAAATTATTGAAGAAGCACATAAGAAACGATATTCTATTTCTCCTGAAGACTAGAAGAAGCAAGGCATTCTAATAAGCTCAGCTTGGCTAGAGGAACTTAAGAAGCATCCTTATCTTTCAAGTAAGCTTTGACATATAACTTTGTAGGAAAATCAGGCACTGGTATATATCTTATGAAAGAGCATGCTAAGGTTCATAGAGAGAGAAAGTCACAAAAAATTCATGAAGTGAGCAAGAGACTTTATAAAGATGTTTAAAAGCCAGATGAAATGAACATAGATGCAGGAGCTGGCACAAAGAGAAGAAATATGGCCCAAGCAAGCCATAAGAAGAGGAGAAAAAGAGAAGCCAAACCCATTCATGGGCCAGTTTAATATGTGAATATATTCATTCGTTTAAATCTAAAACTTATTTATAAACATTCATTCTTCCCTTTCTCGCACAAATTGTTGTCTTATCTACGCTCACTCTCTTACAGCTGCTTTGAATCAAGTCTACTGTATCGATGGGCAAGTCATGCATAAGATGATACAGCAGAAGCTTCTTGTAGTGAGTCTTTATTTAACTCCAGTAGAATTCTATTCCATTAAATTAAGGGCTGTAAGGAACGTTGTATATAGGAGTTATGTTTAACTCTTCATAAGCTTTCTTAGACTCCTTAGTCTTATGAACTGATAGGTTATCAACAAACAGGATGATCTCTTGGTTGCTATACTTCTCTCTGAGCTTATGTAGGATCTCTATATACTACTCTCGCTTAATAGAGCGAGGGTGAATCACATAACTCTCTAAGCCTGAATTTTCACTTATACCAGCTAAAATTGCATGAGTGACTACCTTTACTTTTTAGTCATAAACTTCTATGTTATCATACTTCTTGTACCTTGACTTATTAATAAAAGTGTTGAACGTAAACACAGCTTCATCTGCATGTATGAACTTGATGTTATTATCAATAGCTCTCTGCATTTAATCATAAATATAGTTTAAATTATTGCTATAAAATGGCACTGTAAAATCAATCACTTTCTTAACTCTGTTGACAGTCTTGAAAGTAATACCATTTCGTCTATAAATATTGGCTATAGTCTAAGGAGAGATACGCATGTCTGGAAACTTGCGATGAAACATGACAGCTCGTTAGTCAAGAGGAAAGTGAGCCCAATACTTTAATGTCTTAGAGTCACAGAGATAGTCAATATGGACCTGTGAGAACTTTTATTTTCTTGCAGGATGTTTTCAAGAGCCTGAGTTATAATGTTAAACAGCTAACAAGCAATGATACCTAACGGTTGGGGCACTCTTGTGTAGGAGTCTTGCTATGGCTGTATAATTCAACACTGGTTTGACTTAGTCTATATTAATACTTGTACCATACCTAAGCTTAAGCAGTAAATCTAAATATTACTCATCATAAATAGACCCTAAATTTCGCTAATTTCTATTTCTCATTTTGCAAATTGGCCTAATTTCTCTACTAACCCCAATAAGACCCCAACTATACCCTACAAATCAAAGCACTTATAAACCTCACTAAGGGGTTTTGGGGTTTTGAATACTAATGGCAGTATCCCCAACAAGCAGCAGTGTATGGCGAGAGGAGGTTGGAGTCATAGACATTCTTGGAATTTAATGTAACATCATTACAAGCTTCAACATCACAAGGCTGCCAAGAGCATCAGTGGCTTTGTAGTGCCCAACGATAAAGTGATCATCTCTTGCAAGACCAAAAACACTTGCAACTCTTTAGTCAATTGGGAGATTCGTGTTTGCCTAATTGAGGCAGTCCTAAAACATTGAGAGACTAAGCAAAATGGTGTAGCAATAAAGGTTGAGCAGAGCCTGTCAACTAAAAATCATGGAGATGCGGAGTAATTATGATAGAGTTAGGATATCTTGTAAACCACAAAGCATTATTCATTTTCAACTTTCTTGGCACTAGAAAATGGTTCAATAGATGCGAGTAAGTCTTTAAAGAGCGCAGTAGTATCAGAGTAGATGGGAAACCTATTGATTGAGATTACAAATGACAAAGAGCTGGTGTGAGAGAGCTTCAGGAATCTCTAGTGCGTCTAATGGAAAGTGGCAAATCATCAACGAATGTCTAGTCACACTAATAAGAATTCCCTAATGCAACCCCTCTACAAGCATGGAGAAAGAGAATCTGTCATTAGAATGAAAGACCCAGAGGTAAAGAGTAATTCGTAGGCTTTGCTACTAGAATAGAGTGTAATTTCAGTCATGTATTAGGAAATGTGCGAAAGGTGCCTGGGAAATCGGCATAGGGTGTGCTAAGAAATAAATATTTTTGATTATTTCGGCCCCTGGGACAGATTTCTGAGTAGGAGACTCCATCTATCTGCGTCTTTTCATGGAGAATCGTGTGGTGCCCCTGGCATCTCCTCATTCTAAGGTTCGCTTTTTACTTCGCAAGCAAAACTGAAAGTCCCAAAATGCCTGATCTCTCAATGTAAGTATTATGATAATTTATTTTCTGAAGAAGCCCATTAAACTACTGCTGTAGACAAGAGAACAGATAGGCGCCGGGAAACAGATGATGAGGCTGTGCTATGACTTACCGCTGAGAGAACATTGAAGTCCCTATAGGCCTCATTTTTATGAATCCTTTTTTGTAAAATTATAAATCTGTCAACATTCTGACAAAAGTGTCAATATTCTAACATCGATAAGCTAAAGTGCAGAATGTGGTATGTGTTAAGAAGCCACGATCAGGAGCGAAGACCCCAAACTTAATGTGCCATGTAAACAAAAGATAAGAAAAGCTTTGCCATGAATCTCAAAAGAGCTTGGAGTCTAAGCAAGAAAGCTCCCGAAATAGTAAGAATTACAGTGTATCTCTTTTGTTTATATTTTCTAAGCTATCAAATTTAAGCCTCCAGCTATAATTATTGAATTTTAAGGTTTATTTGCCTAATTTAGTAATGATGCTCTTTTAAATATAAAATATCTCTCCTATTTTATATTTGCCTAATGGGTTTTTTTTGTATATTTTTATTTTTCATTTCTCTCAAATTATAAATTATTTTTTAATGAAACATTAATAACTGATATGATGTTTAAGATTTCAAAATTAATGAATAAAGAATTATAATAAACAAAGAATATTGTAATTTTTAACGAATTCTCAGAGAGCATGAGTTATTTATTAGATAATTTTATATAAATTATTGAAACTAAGAGTATATATTAAAGAAAATAGGAAAATACAATGATTAATTGTTATATTTAATATTATAATATAATAAGCACACAATTAGTATATATTTTTGTAAAAGATACTGAAATAGAATAAAATTTTAAACACATAATAATATATCTATTTGATAGCTCTGAAAAAATTACATCAGAAGTTAGCATACTCAACAAAGAAGTATTCATCTTGCTTGAATAAATTCAAAATGATTTAGAAATGTTTAGTTAAATAGCATGATTGAATATTAAAAATTAATTATCAATAAGTTACCAGTTTTTAAGATAGAAAATCATTTTGTTATCTTTATAAATTAATAGATTAATTTAGTTTTCTTTAGATAAGAGGATCTTAAATCTTGAAATTGGGCAATATTATAACCTAAAGTAGGAGTTATACTTAGAAATTGTATCTCTAATGGTATTAATTTTCTCTGCTTCCTGCTCAAAATATGTTTTTATCACAATCTGGAACATTAAAATCTTACAATATTCACGGATGAATGCCATTTAATTTTTAAATTAAGCGTTTGATATATTTATTATAGGAATTATTTTCTCAAAGTTATAAGAAGCTTCTACCATTACACGAGAAATCTATATACTGTGTTTAAACTTAGTATGGCGCCAACACTTGTTCAAAATTATGATAATCTCATAGCACACTGCTTTTATTGATATCTATTTTCAATGGTGTTTGAATTTTCCCTTAGAACAAATGACTATTCCGTGATAATCTAAAGTATTCAAAAAGAGCTATCAATAGCTTTCATCTTAAATCGCATAGTTGTGATTGTTATTAGTATATTTGACATCTTCCTGCACCTTTTTGTTCAATAAGTACTTCTAAATGGTTATGGATAGCATGATTAAATTGCAATAACGGAATTTATTGTAATAGTTATTTCTTCAACAATTGATATGAGATTGAAATCTGACTGTTTAAACTGGAGGATGTACCTGGCCTCTACTTATTAAGTGACTGTATATCTTTGCTCATCGTTGAGTCCATTAAGGCTCTTTCTATCGCATATATTAATGATGGCTAGCATTTTATAATGCATGGTTGAGCCTGAAGAATAAGTGCAGTATTTTAACTCATGACAACTTAAAACAAATTATATTTCACTCTCAAAATAAATCAACTTCAGCCAGTTAATAGTTTATGTTGCCTTTAAAGAGAAACTTATTGCTCAAGTCAACAAAGCTAAGTCGACCCTCAAAATGAATTAATATCCGTATAATTTACAAAATAATTATTTAAAATAATTATTTATCAAAGTCAGAAATTGATTTTATTAGAGAATTGGAATATATATTATCTGTTACCAAATTGAAGTAAATCAGTTGTATTACTAAGTAAAGTCTAATATTGTCAAGTGTACATGAAATATGATGAAAACACACATCATATGCTCACGGTTAAAGAATCTTTTCTTCTTAATATTTAAAAATATTTGAATAACTTTTATTAATTGAATACATATAATCAAAATCTACATCAGCCAATATATATATTTCATTATTTGCATATATTATTAAAATAATAATAGATAATATAATACAATATAATTAATTTTTATAACAATATTTAAAAATACAAAACTAAATGAATCATTATTCTTTTATATAATATTTTAAGCATAACTTCTTAAACAAATATAAACTACTAAAGATTTGATGTTGAAAACCTTCCTATTAAATATTCAATCAGCTTAATGTGGTGTTAAGTCTCTTGATTATTATCAATTTTATGTTTTAATAATGATATATGTTATTTTAATGTAAATATAAAGACAAAACTATATAAAAAGAATAAAAAATAGTGTAAACATCAAAAACAAAGAGCTTCGCATCCATCAATAATTATAAAATTCTAAGTCTTTTTTTGAAGATGTATTTTTGTTGTATAAATAGAGATTTATAATAGGTGTCTAAGATATTTTGATATCAATATTGAAATATCTTATTATCTTAGAATATTTACTAAAGAATTATGCTCAAATTCAAAATAAATACCTTGTTTACGGTTAAGTGTTAAAGAAATGAATTTCTAATTCAGAAAAATCATATAAATCTCTACAAACATGAACATTTTTTAAATATATTAATCCAAAATTTACAGATATTACTCTCTATATCGTAAATTCAAAGACTTAAGACTAAATTTAAGATTATCATAAAGTACCTGACCAGTCACCTTCAAGAATAATGCAATTGTAAATACTTGATTAGCAATACATGGACTTTTTATTTTAATGGAAACAAAAATAGTGAGCTTCTAGATTAAATTAACATGAAGTTACAGAGATAAATTTGTTTAAATAAGCATCATTAGTAGTAGTAGTAAAATACTTTAGGTAAAAATAAAAATATTATGAATAATATCACTCTAGAAAGAAATATATAGTCAGTGCATCAAAATTAGTGGAATTCTACAAGCATAACAGTGATACCTCACTTCCCACTTTCTGTCCTCTTCTCATTCATCCTGCTTTTCTTTCACCTCTTTTGAATCTTCTTCCACATTTTCTCATTTTTTCCGTTCTTCTCTGGTATTTGGCGGTCTCTTCCTATGGACTCCTCTTCTCTCTTCCTGTTCATCACCGGATTCTCCCTTTTTCTCTGCTTTGGATTTTGTGTAAATGGGCTTTCTTCTATTTCGGAAACTTCCTCCCCAAGTTCGCTGATTTCTCTTTCTTGTCCATCCATTGCCTTTTCCAACTCAGTTTTGCTGAAGTTCTCCAGAACTATCCCATCTCAAGTATCATAATTTATCGTATGGGTTTAGCTTTAAGATCCCTCTATTTCAATTGTTCATTAAGTTTCTTGCTTGGATTAGATTTTCCATCTTCAGCTTGCTCTTAAAACCCATTTGCTTGTTTAGGGGAATCTCTTCTTGATCTCTGTTCCTGATTCCTCGGGCTTCTCAATCTTTACTTCTGTCTCTATGATCAAACCTGATCTCATCGACTCTCTCTTAGTATCTGCTCTTCCTATAATGGTGTTTCCTGCTGTTCAGGCCATCAAAAGATGTATCTCTTTAGTTTCCTTTCTTGTTAAATTGAGAACTTTCCATATGATCACCGCTCTTTTTAATTTCACTATTTTATTATCTTATTATATTTCTCAGATTTCACTGCTTTATAATTTCATTAGGGCTTACTATTTAAATATTCAGTTTTATTGGACTAGCTTTCAGTATATCTTCTCCAAATGCCTTATCCATCTTTTTAACATACCTCACTCTGAAAATCTTCTTTATAGGTTAATAATATTCATGCAGTTCCAATGCTGTAATTCTTAAGTCTCGCCAAATCATATTCCTAATTATCTCTATTTATGTTTGATTTTTCATTTCTATTAATCTATATTCTTTCACCTATTCGGAGAATCTGTTTGGGTCACCAGCAGAATTTATTAAATTACACTATTTCATGTGATTTGAATCCACAACAACTTTGTGAACATTGCAATAGTGGCAAATACCATAGGAAGCTATTGTCCTTCCCTGGCTTAAAGATATCATAGTTTCCATCACATTTTTTAAAAATAAATAGCTTTTTATTATTTCTGAGAGACTTCTCTTTCCGCTTGATCTCAATTGTCGTCTCCTTTGGTTTTATCATATACTCCAAGTTAGATTTGAACTTTTTCAGGCTCTTCTGAACTAGTTGCTGTGCTATTTCGGCTGTATTTGTTTCTTTTAGCTACAATAAATTCCTTAGTACTTTGTTAGGAATATCTCTTTCCGTTTTGAATGCTATCCTTTTCAGCTGCATCTCCATCTTCTCAATTTCCCCTACTTTTACATAATTGGCTGCTACTAGAAGGGTGTATTTATAAATCATAAGTGACCTAATATGAGCAACCATTATCGAGTCACTTAATATTAGGTTGGTAAATTTTATAATTCTCTGGTATATCTCTGTTTGTCTTTTCATCTCTTCCCAAGTGTTCTTGAGTAATTATCTGGTATTTAGGCATAAATTCATCCCCAAATATTTCGCCTATTGTACCTGCTTTGTACCTTAAATTTCTTCAACCTTCTCAAACTATTTTACGTCTGTTTGAAATACTGTCTTTTTAACATTTAGTCGGAAGTTATGAGTTTTCTCTATTTCTCTAAAACCAACTATTACTCTCTTAATTAATTATTATGCATCTTTTATGTTGACTTGCAAGTCATCAGCTAACGCTATTACTTTGCCCTATTTTATGAGTGACATCAGTTCTGGTTGTGAGTAAAGGGCATTCTGTAGATAAACATTAAATATCAAATTAAATATTCTGCTTCCTAAGGCAACTCCTTTCTTTACCTTGATTTTCTTCTCCTCATAGAATATCTTGTTGTTTTTGCATAGCTCTTCAATAAGATTCACTGTCCTCATATCATCTCTATTCTATGCCTTCAGTCTTAGTATTGAAATAAGTTTGTCTTTCCAGACTGAATCGTAAGCTTTTTGAAGGTCAACAAGGAGGTATGCTTCCCTTTATTTGACCTTCTTCTTGAAACTTTGATGTGTTCCAACATTCTTATCTTAAGCATCATTATAAAAAACAAATTCAAAAATGACATTAATACAATTATCAGATCAACGATAAAATAGTCAAATCCGAGAGATGATTGATTGTCATAAATAAAGTCTCAAAAAAATAAAATGAATTTATGTTATTTAAAAGAAAATAGATTGATTAAATTAAAAGCAGACACAATGTAATCGTTTAAGTTATTAATTAGGGTTCTAATGACATCAAGTTATTCTTACATAATAAAGTTAAATAGCAATTTTCTTTTCTATATAATTTCATATTGATGTAAGTTTAATTTTTAACAAGAATTTCACATAAAATTTGATAAAATTATTTCAAGTAGACATCGCTATATAATTTGTAATTCAATAAATATAGAACATTTATAATTAATTAATTATAAAATTTAACCAAATTTTGTCAAACTAAAAAGGATTTTATTAACTAAAAATCATAAAAATGCTTAATTAATTATTGGAGTTATAAATACTATAAAATTAATTTAAAAAATAATGAAAAAATTAGTGAAAAAGAAAATCAAATGCAAAACCATTTTAATTATGAATGCAAAGTGTGTGTGAATAATTAGTTTTAAATTATACGCATAGTTTAGCTTAATTCTGAATATTTTCAGCAGTTCATTTATGTACTTTTAATTTGTGTATATACTTAGACCTCTACTTAAGCATTGATGCAATATCTTTTTTTTTATTGGCTTGGCTTTTCAGATTATTCCTACAATATCCTTTGCTTCTTTGTCATCTAAGTCTTTCTGATCACCCTTCTGCCTTCTACGATTCCTCCATTGCTGGTCTCTCTACTGAACATCTATTGTGTCTACCCCAAGCCATCTCCATCTTCTCTTGTCTGTGAAGCCATCACTCCCACCTCTGCAACCTCAGCAGCCAAGCCTACATCATCCACGGTAGTTACCATCGCCATAGTCTCTTCTCTCGCACCTAGCAGGCTCTCCATCCTCAATAACACCCACATTCACGAGACTCTCCTCTCCCCCATAACTTACTCATCAACTGGAGACTGGTCTCCACATTGGGCTTCTAGGAATTTATATCAAACCAAAATTGCAGGGAAGTCACGGGAAGATCTTTGACTTGGGGGGCGGCCAGTGGCACCACTCGATTCTCCATGTTTATCTACGGAGATGGGGTCTTCTACTTAGACATCTATGCTGGGGGCCGAGATAAGCAGAGATCTTAATATCGAAAGACCACCCTATGCCATTGTGAGAGCGCCCTGAGGCACATTTCCATTTCTCAGACTGCGTGTATACTCCATTAAATTCAGTCAAACCTGCGAATCGCCTTAACTGCTAGTCTTTCCACGCTGTACTGAGCGTTTTCCTCTAATTTGCTAATGAGGCGCCTAAGCGGATTCTTCAACTATCTAATGGGATTCAACAGAGATGGAGGGCACTTACAAATAGAAAGCAAAGGAATCTTGAAGCAATTTACAGTACGCACTGCACTCGATGGCATCTCGACCAATGGAATTCCCTCCACTCTGGCACTTCAGATATCCACTATTACTTCTTCGCACAAAATGGTGCAGGCCCAGATACCAAGATAGAAGGTATAATCATTGAGTAGGTAGCAGCTAATACAAGCCTTTCTATTACTAATACTCTTTCAGTTCCTTGCGTCTATACTATTGTCTCAGCTCAAATGGGGTTTCTAAATATTGCTCTTCTTAATCACAATGCACCAAGGACTACTTGAAAACGCTATCACCAGACTTTCAATTTCTCAAAGAGTCACAAGTATTGTCTGTATCGCCAGAGAAGGTCACATTATCGTTATACCATACAAGGTAACTTGAAATTTATGGCAGCCATGCGATGTTGATGCTTGTAATGGTGTAACAGTAAATTTTAAATAGGCCATTGGCTTCACTCTCCACTCCCTCTGCACCCATGCTTGCAAGGCTCCCCGCTGGTAGTACTGGCTTAACGGCATCATCACTGGACATCTTTGGTAGTGCCTATGTACTTCTTATCAACCTGGATCAGATCACTGTCTAAGGGAGGTCGCTATTTTGAGCTGTGAGGCTTAATGCTCTGATTCAGTATCGTTCATTGATATAGCAGGGTTGATTAGTTTCAGTATGATTAAGAGTGTCTACTTTCAATGTAAATTTTTAGAGTATAATTGTAAACTTACTATAATTATAATAAACATCTATCATTAATTGCGCTATTTATTGATTATTATGGATTCATTATTACCTTTTGTCATCTTTTATACATTTTTCAATGGGATTTTATATACAAATAAGAATATTAAAATTAATTAAACACTAAAAATATCAATTAAAATTAAAATATAAAATATTTTATTATTATATATTAAGAATTTGTAAAATTAAATAAAAATCGTAAGATGTAATACAAGTCATAAGAATAAAAAATAGTATAAAATATAAAATTTAAATGTTCTTAATAAATCAATATAAAGTACAATTGAATTAAAAAGTGAGAGATAAGTAATAAATAATAAAATGTTGTCTTAGAATAAAGAATAAAAATCTTTAAAAATATATAAAATCTAAAATGTCAATAACAAGTGTATCGCATATAATAACTAAAGATAACATGAAAAAGATTTATATAAAAAAAGAAACTAGATGTTTTAAACCGTAGACCCACTAATTTAAATTTTTAAGGACCTTAACTTAAGATTAAAGTTATTACAAGCATTTTGACTTGTTTGCTGGCCATCGAATCTTAACAAACATTTATTGGAGGATGTATTAAGGTTTCAGATGATGACGATTTTTAGCAAATTAAGGAAGACCTCATGTTATGGCCGATATTCAAGGTTTCAGATTTGACTAGTAATAATGAGATTATTTGACATTTTCATACACTAAAAATTGAGCATAGTCGAGGAGTAACATTGATGTCTGAGAATTCTTTTTGAAATTTTTCCATCTTCTATTACCCTTCAACTAGTTATATTACTATATCAACTCGATTTTTAACACTTCAATAGGTTTATAAATAGTAATAGTATTCATAATAGTATTGACATTAACGAAGATGATTATGAAGTTGACAAAAATCAAGGTTTTTAATAGTCATTTTCCTATTTCTTTTACCAAGCAAGATCATCAATCATCTTTTATTACTCCGGAGATTATCAAAATTAACAAGCAAAGATTTCAAAAGGTAGCCAATAAAACCTTTTACTTTGGCAATATGGTTGGACACTGTAAACTAAGAAAGCGGGGCTACAAGTAATATCCTCCATAGCGATTCACTGTTTGATGTAATGACTGAGGTATTAACCTAATACTCTTGATATATTCCAATCATTCTGTAATTCTATTTATCAATCCTTTATCTTATCCCGTTACATTTTATTAGCTTTTTTCTTCAATTAGCCTTAACTATACAAATTATTTATAATTTAATTTTTAATAGTAGTAGTAGTAGTAGTAGTAGTAGTAGTAGTAGTAGTAGTAGTAAATAACTTGAGCAAAATTAAAATAACGAATAATACACAGGTAAATACATTTTGTGAGATCTAAACATTATCACTAATAAAAGCCTGTAAAAGCGGTTCTCCGCTGAAATTGTTCAATGCTCCTCTCCAAGTCCATCTTCCTATAATTGCTCCTCTGTCCAATCTTGCTTGACGGCCTTGTTAGGCTTAATTTGAGCAGACTTTTTGTTGATATCTGCTTCCTACTCTGAATCTCCTGCTGCCACTTTTTGTGCATCTCTGATTTGTTATAACTCTGATCCGTCGCTGAACAAGCAGCACTCTAGCTCTTTTAGATGTCCATCAAATTCACTTCCAGCTTTCTTTTGGCGTTTAAATTCATGCTCTAGCTCTATTTACCAGTCATTCTTTTGGAATATACCTTCCGAATTGTCTATTTACTGGTTGACACTCTCTTGAAGATCTCCAATTTCACGCCCTGTTTGTCTACATATGAATTAACTCCTCTTTTCTTGATTCTAATCTGCCTCCTCCTCTCTGATCTAATATCCAGATTTACCTATTTCCATCTTCGTGAAGCCGACTTCCAGGTTTAGCATTAGGTAGTATCGTTGCATACTCAACCAGTCCTTTGAGAAAATTAAAAATATTGGCTCACCCTCTATCTCCAATGCCAAATGGTTAGCGATTAGGATGGCCAACAATCCACAATCTTCTGGGTCTTTCACTTGATTAGTCTCCAATTTGCTTATCACTTTCTCGATTTTGTACTCTACCCCTATTGTTTCTTAAGTGACTTAATTTATCGATTTGAGTTGCTTTTGTAGAATTGCCATGCTCCCGATTTACCTTCTGGTATCATAAACCTCCATTTGCTTAGTTCCTTTCTCTATCCTGACCACTATCTAGTTCTAAAAGTTCTTCACACTGCTTTGGCAGCATATTGTGATGACGATATTTGAGATATCATCTATGATTCTCCAGTATCTGCTGTTGTCAAGTTTCCAGTTTGTTGACCCAATATACTTTTCTACTTGATGAATTCCTTTGTCATTCATGATCATGGGTGGAAGAATCAAGTGTCTATCTTTCTGAAACATGAACTTCACTTCTTCAGTTTAGCTCATGACTATCTCTAGAGTCTCTTCGTTTACGTGTTTGCAAGGAATCAAGTCAAAATGTTGCTAATCCTCGTTAATCTCCCTTGAGTGAATCTTTTGTTTCTCCAACCACAGGTCACTTTCTCTCACTCCTCTTCTTAATGAGTTCTCCCTGTCCTCGAATCTTCGTACTAAGGCTTTCTCAACTCTGCTTCTTGTGCTGGGACAGCATACGATGGTGACCATTCTTGCAATTTGTGGTTACCATCCTTCTTGGCGTAAATGGTTTTGTCAAATCCTTAGCACTTCACTTCCGAAAGGTCGATGATATTTTTTAGCTTCATTTAGTCAGCTTGAATGCAATCTGAACCATCCTCATGTTTGACGAATTGAGTTCGCTGTTTCTGGGCTTGGTTGTAATTTAATTTTTATATCTGACTTTAAATAGGTTTTAATTTTACAATTCTTACGATTTATTTTTTATTATCTTAAGAGTATAAATTTATTTACAATTGTTTTAATGTTTTTTGGTAAATAAATATAACTCATTCATTAATTTTTGTTTTTATACAAATATAGATTTATTGGAACAAATCTAATTTCCTTTTTAATTATTTGCTTGAAAATCAATAACATTATAGAGCACGTGAAGAAAGAAAAAAGTGACAGCATCTCTTTATTGCTTAGATTTAGTACCTGGATTTAATAAAATGACTTAACTTTTATATAGTAAATATATAAGTATTGACATATAAAGATTAATAATTATTATGGTAATAAACTGTATGATAATTTTAACAATTGATGATATCTTTTTAAATGTCTTATTTTATTGATTAACTTACTTAGTATTTCAATGTCTATTGGTGTAATCTTGAATTAATTAAACATTCTTTTTTATATAATCAAGCAAAGAAATATAGATAATTTGTCTTTAAAAAATTCCTTGATGTATTTGATTAGAAAAAATACGAATAAATACATAATATGATTAAATTTTATTATTATTAACTATATGTAAATAATTTGAATTCGTACATAATAGTGTAAATCTTACTTACTGGTTTTTATTTTCTACAGACATCCTAAGCAGATGATTTATTGTTTCAAACCACTACAAATCTTTATGGAGTCCTAGTTTAAACTTAAACAAATTATTATTACAATTGTATTTATTTTGTTTATTTCCTCATATTAATAGGTATAGAGGCATAGATATTCTTATATCAATTAAATTATTAAAAATAGTGATACTTTTTTAATATTATGAGAAAATATAATAATTAAAATGATCATACTTTGTACCATCACTTGATAACTCTCTTCAAGCATGTGACAGCCTTAACCTTTTTGAGGATCTTCTTTTCTCATTTAATTAATTTTCGAATAATTCAATCCCAAAGCCAAATAAACTGTAATTCACACATTTATATATACATTTCTTGCTTCATTAAATTGCTACTTTTATGTAAGTAAATCAATTAATTATTGCCAGTAGTAACATCATAATTATCAATTGCTCAATCGCTGCACTTCCTCATCCATCTCCTTAGTCTTATTCTTCTTTCTCCTTTATAGTTTCATCTTTCTTCAAAATCAACTTCAACAACTTCATCTATCCATCAGTTCCAGCATATTTTGGAGTTAAGTAATTAATTTCTATTAATGGTCAGCAACTCATTAACTTAAGCAATTAATATTTAATTAATTTTAGAATTCTAATATATGTGGTCAATTACTCAGCGAGACTTATTTAACTAGCAAAATCAAGGCTCATAAAATTTAACAAAAGCTGTCATTCAATAAACAGCTGCTTAATTATTAACTCACTGTTGGGCTTAGTCATAAGATAAGGTAAAACTAAAACAAAAATGTTTCCATTGACTAGCGGCGTAGTCGATCATTCATGGTTATGTAGGACTATTTTAAATACAAAACAAAAAGAAGAGTAAAACTGATATTATAATTTATTTGCTAGATGCTTGTTTCTATATTTATAACAATTATGTTATCCACCAAAGAGTTAAATTAGATAGTTTGATTATTTTGAGTATAAAGAATCTAATCAAACCTTAAAGGAGCATGTACTTAGAATTTAGCATGATTTAGCTTCAAGAGCTATAGTTAAAACTATGAATTCACGAATAACAAAGTCAATGTAAGTTGCTTAATTAATATATTTATTTATATGTGCTTCTATCTATTTAATCATGATATTATCTGACTATACTTGAATGAAGTTAGTATTTGGTATAAATTTCGCAGCATATCCTGTAAATATGAATTTTTTAATTATCATCGAGCTTTTAAAGAAGCGATAGAACTTAATAACATAAACCGTATTTTAAACAAAATTAATTCCAAACAAAATTTAATGTATATATTATAAATATTATATAAAGATTATAAACTAATTTATTTATTGTCCAGACAAACATTTGTAAATGCTAGTAAACAATCAAAATTACCGATACTATAACGAATATCTGCTAGATTACTTCATTTGAAGAATGCATTTGACTCAATCATCAAGCTATAGTTATTAACATATTGAGTAATTAATCTGTTTTTCAAGCGTAAATCGCTCGTAAATTTAGGTAATTGTAGTTTTATATATTTTCATAATAAGTTATAATTTATTTGAATGGTTTAAAAGCATGTTTGATTGAAACATTCTTTTACAGAAGGCAAATATTAATAGGGTATACGGATTATGTATTCAAATAATTTATTTAATTATTTATTATTCAAGTGTGTTAATATTGAATCAAGAGTATTTATAAAATAGTTTAGAATGGGTTAATATGTGAAACGATTAAGTTATTTCAAAGAAAAAGATAATAAAATAATTTAAAAACATTGCAAATTGAATGGTATTAGGTAAATATAAGTAAATTAGAAACAATATTACTTAAATTCCCATTAAAGGTAAATAATCACTTATAAGTTCAGTAAATTTTCATCTCTAGGACAATTATAATTTTATAGAATTAATTGACCTATTTAAATAATTTTAATATTAGTGAAAAAGAAAATAAAATGCAAATACAAAGCCCATTAGCTAAATATATATAGGAGAGATAATTTAAATATACAAGAGCATCATTACTTAATTAGGCAATCTAACACAAGAATTCAATGTGTATAGCAGGAATCTTGAGAGAGAAAGGCATAGAGACTATTTGCAAAAGAGCTGTACTGTGAATCGTACTATTGCTGGAGCTACCCTAAATTAGACTCCAAGCACTCATGAGATTCATGTTAATGCTTTCCTTCCACTTTGTTTGCATGGCACATTCAGTTTGGGGACTTCACTCTTGATTGTGGCTCTTTAACACACACATTCTACACTTAAGCTTCTCGATGTCCGAATGTTGACAGATAGGGAGCTGCTCAAAAGGGGATTATTTAAGATGAAGCAAATAGGGACTCCTTTGTTTTCTAATCAGGTAGGATTAGCACACCATCATCATCAGTTTCGCGGCCTCTATCTGCTCTCTGGCCTACAGCATAGGTTGAATGGGCTTCTTCAGAAAATGGTCAAAATACTTACATTGGGAATTCAGGCATTTGTGGACTTTCGGTTTTGCAGACGAAGTAAGGGGCGAACCTTCAAATTGAGGGCGCCAAATGGTATCACGCGATTCACCATGCAAAGACACATGGAGATGGAGTCTCCTACTCAGACATCTATCCCAGCTGAGATACATAAGCATCTTTGTTTCTGATGCTATATCATAGATATTCAACCAGGCGTCTTACTGATGTCTTTGTGTTGAATCTCGGGCTATAGTCACGCGCTTCTTGCATGTGATGCTTTCCTCTAACTCTTTGCCACTTTCTTCTGGTGGCTATCTGATTTCCTCCCTGATGCTGTAAGTCAGCCTTGGCGCTTTCCTAATGGATTGAATAGACTTTCGAAGGAGATATACCCCTTGACGTTAACTGGGCTAAGGATTCCTGAAGCAATATCTTTCTAGTTGTAAGCCCTTTAGCATCTCATCAAATGAGGATCCCTTCCAATCACATGATTCAGAGCTACGACGTCACAAATTCGCACCAAAGGGAACATGCTCAGATGTCAGGAGTGTCAATGCTGAGTTATGATCCGGTATAAGGCAATCCAAGACTTTCCATCTCTCTTACTCTTGCCATCTTGTGCTTAATACTTGTGGATTCAGCTCAAATGTGTCCGCAACATCATGCCCATCTCACTTGCAAAGTTATAAGGAATCAGATGAACAACGCTTATACTCACCCTCCAGTTATTCAGAGCCTTTCAAGCATAGTAGGCATCTCCAGATAGAGTCACATGACTGTTAAACCCTAAAAAGCCAAAGGTTCTCCATAGGAAGCTCGAAATGTTGATGCTAGTAACGGTATTACAGTGAATGGCAAATAGGCCTATGCTTCATCTTTCTTCTCCCAATTTCTTATTGCTGTTATGGACCCAGTAGATTTGCCTTGATAACTGGCAGCTGCACAAGTGATGCTTGAACATGCTACAGTCAATCAAGTCTATAGAGTCATGTTGCATGAAATATAACAGTCACCATTATTGGCAGTTAGGAATAAAACTTAAGAATGATTTAATATTTAAAAGTCTTAAATACTAGATTAAAAAATTGGGTAGCTTGTTGATTTGTGATAGAAGCCTATATATATTAGAGCCTAGTGTTAAAAATGAAAAGCTACCAAATTCCTATAATAATTATCTATTTATTTATATTTGAATTTAACTTTCAAATATTTCTATTTGAATTCAATTAACTCATTTAGTATAAATTATACTTTATTAGCTGCCTTATTTTTAATTAATTGAATCTTTTTCTGATTTTTCAATGAATTTACCTTTAAATTACAATTCGTTTTTATAAGAATGTTATTTAATATAAAAAGAAAACAAAAGATTAATAAAAACAATCAACATGGTTAGTTATAATGCCTGAAATAAGCCCTTAATGTCATTTTATTGATTATTTTTGCTAAAAGTAAGAGTATTAGCTGGATAATTTAAGCCAGTAAAATTGTTTGTAATCTTTTATTTAACATATTTAATAGAATTTTAACCAGTCTCTACTGAAAATTTAACTAATGTATTTTTAGTTGTTCTACTGTGTACTAGGTGAATATGCAGTTAAGCTTTATCAGTTTAGACTTAAATACAGAATAACTGAGTAAGTTCATAAGATTATCTTATTATATCTTTTTATATAATCTATATAAATTAATAAATATCACATCGATTACGGCATAATATTTATAAATCACACTTTGTTAACTTATAAAGATATATCTAAATCTAAACATCTAGCTCAGTTTAATATTATAAGAGTTGATTTTACTATAATAAGCTCGCTAAATGATTTATAGTGATCTGAGAAATTAGATTTTAACCTGCAATTACATATCTAATCTTAATAATTATACTGCAAACTTGATCAAATAATAATTTAAATTTATTTTTAATAAATTTATATTATTATAATTTAAAGTTTAATAAAGGTAAACATATTTAAATTCTTGAAATTTATATACTCTAGCATCAATAACATTGATTACTATATTGGTGAATGAATCATTCTATAGTGTTCCTTACTAATAACTAGTAAATTGAATTAAGAATATAATATCACATGATTCAAGCAGCTAGAATCTAACTCATTACTAAACTTGCTCTCCTACTTCTTTATTACTGCTACTTGCTCATCAATTATATAATTTCTATTGAGCTTTTCAGCATTTGATAGTTACTTTTAAATAAATTCTTTATCATATTCTTATCCTAGGTCTCTTGATATGTCATCTATTGAACCTTGGTCTTGATCTAACAATTCACTTAATCCACTTTTTTCATTCTATTCTTACTCATTCTCTTATTGGATAAAAGACAGTCTTCATCATTCTCTAAGTTCTCATCGCAGAAATTCCCATACTAGATCTCTTGATGATTTTACATCCTCAATCAGTTTAACAAAATCAACTCATCCTAAGAATATAATTGAGTATTTTATAATATGTCAAATCAATTCATCTATCATTTTCCAAAAATTGCCAAAGAACCTCATTAACATTCTCCGTGATGCTTCAATGTATTGTCCTCTACTCTAATTGTATCTCCTTATTATCCAATAATTGTCATTGTTTTAACAAATATATATAAATTGAATATTAGGTATATTAACATATTTTACCAGTCCTTCAAAGATATTTGAAAGATTGGCTATCTTTATAGACCTATTGCAATATGACTTAATTGGCTTGGATCATACTCATCATTTCTACTTAATATTGATTGTCCTTTATTCCTAGTAAAATGAATTTGGTTTAAAGCAAGTATTTTCGGATCATAATCAGATTTTTGATTTGCTCTAGTATCGTGTACTTAAACACTCCTCATTGTTAATTCCAATAAAACACTAAGAGTAAAATTTGAATTAAATGTGAATTTAAAATTTAAATAAATATATAGTATTTTTATAAAACATTTGGTAGTTTAATGATTAATTAACTTAGTACAATATATAAATATATATAGGGATGTCTAAATATTACAGAAAGCTACCAAATTATTAAGCGCGATTTTATTAAATCTTATTTATCCTTATCTCCTTAAATTATAATAATTTTGCCTTCGGTCCACTGTTCATATGCTTAGCCCTGATAACAAAGTCTCACCAGCCATTATCAACTTCCTGTCTCCATCGCCTGTAGAACTAGACCTAACAGTGCTTCCACCACCTTCGGGCATTCCTCGCATCATCGTATATTCCTGAGCCCGCTATCTATGAGATACGATTTAGATGCTTACTGGATAATTTTACCGTTGGGAAGATATCTAAGAAAGAGATTGTGGACTTCTCTTCAACTATCTTTGGCGACAGTGTTATTTCGCACTATCAGGAGTTGGTGGACTCAATGGTTCAACTATAGACGTCAGTTAGCAAGCTAAAATGATGCCAATTAGAGTAAGATAAAGACAGAGGAGACGATGGAGACCACTATTTGATAAGTAGTGAAACCTTAAACAAATGAAGACGCGCCCAAGGCTAGAGGTGGGGGCCCTATTCAATACCAAAAGACAAATACTTTAATGGCAGTTGAAGAAAACACAATAGATACGACATTAAGACTACCTAATGATAACTAACTGGAGATGACACCCTCAGCAGATCCTAGTAGAGGATGTGCTGATCTTTTACCAAGGTACTCATCACTGGGCGACTAATCTCCAGACTTAAGCAATCTACTAAAATAAATTCAACTAAAAATTTAATAAATAATAAAAATCCAACCAACCCACAAATAACAGTTCGACAAGAAGTTGCCTATTAAATCAGCATCTGAAAGGCTAACGGACACCCAACTCTAGGATATGTACATCAAGGCTACTAAAGATCAGTAGCACCTCCAAAACTATTACCTAACGACGCTATCGCTATTTAATACAGTGAGAGAAGAGAGCAGGATACCTAGAGGGAGCAGGTTAATTTGATTATGCTTGGTCTTAACGCCATTAAACAGTCGAGGAAGTCTCGACTTAAGGATGATAAGGATACTCAAAAATGCTGCTAGCACGAATATATGAGGACTAGGTTATACTAGAAAACAAGATATAAAAAGCATTCACGGTACTGCCTACTGAAGCCCGAGATTAACGGCTACATTTTAACAACTATCAGCAAGCTACTACCCCTTGTGCAGAGACTTTTCAATTCAACGAACGATGGAATGTCTTAGCAAATGCAAACACTATTCAATGACACTCTTTCAACCAACAACTTCTCCAAACTCACTCTCAGGATGGCACAGGTTAGAGAATAGCTTATATAACCAGAGGAATCCGTCAGGAGAAATCTCTCCTAATGCAGACGGAATCGAAATCACTCAATAAACGTAGGCGTGGGCGTCCTCGTAAAACTCTAACTCCCAATACATCCTCTCCCTAATAAGAATATGAAGAGTAGAAAATTTTGTCTTCATAGGCTATTGTATAAAATCCTTGTGACCCCATTAGTATTAATACAAACCTCCCAGACCCCAAGCCACCCAAGAAGGTGAGTGTATAACGCAGGCAGTTGTTCTACATGCCAAAAGAGATTGAGGAGGAGGTATAAATGGCAGAATTCTCATCTCTTGAGATTGAGAGCAAGTCAGTAATTATTTGTAGGGATTCACGACTGTTTGGTAAGGCCCTTTCTATGAGATATTTGACTCCAGGTCTCAAATTACTAGGTTCCTCAGGTCATGTGAAGATGGCGGAAGCCTTTTACCCAATAGTGAAATTCTATGACTTGCAAATCTTTTGAGGGTATTTTTGGCCACCACCAATATGAACTCATGAATCACCCATACTTTCTTAAAAGTACCAATCTGTCACCATTCGTATTTGAAGATTCATAAATTTATAATAAGAAATTTATAATTAATCTATTAAACTAAATACTAATCCTTATTAAACTTATCAAAAATGGAAACATGATTAAAAGCAGTTTCATCTTCTTCTTCCTCGTCATCTTCATCCTAGTCACTCCCCTGTCCCCTCCAACACTAGCCTTGCGAAGCTTCAGTCTGCTGACACCCCAGGTCCTACCGGGTAGGACCGCTAAAAAAACTTTTAATATATCTTTTTTGAAACTTACATTTTATGTGAGTGCCGTTGGTCCACCTGCGTCTGATTAGTTAGAATACCTTTTAGTATATTAAGTTTTTTATTAATTTAATTAATTTCCTATTATAAATCATAATTATCTCAGCCTTGGAAATACTTGTCTGTCGTAGATTAAAGGACGATGCGTCTTTTCAAGGGCTCTCGAATGACTATCTTTGCTGGTCCCCATTTGAGTTTTTACCCTCAAATTCATTTGCTACACTGATTTGGTAAATTAAATAAACTTTAGTATTAAAATTTTTAATCGGCCAATTAAAGTCCAATTCCCAATTTTTAAAATCCAAGACGCCCTATTAAATTATAATTAAATTAGAAAATTAAAAGTTATAAATTAGTCATGGAGTCATGTTCAGTTCAAAGCAAGGGTCTACAACAACAGATTCAGCGGCAAGTATCACTGGGCAAAGGAGAGGCCTATAAAGAGAGAAACATCCTTGAAGTCAGGTCATTAAGAACGCCGTTCATGCTAAGGTCATGTATGAAAATGATCCTCAAGGAAAGGCAGTTCGGGTGGAGCACTCGAACCTGATGTATGCAAGTGATCAAACCAGAGTTGAGTACTTTGTCAGTGAGAAGATGCCAGGGCTCCATGCCCACCCCTACTGGAACATCAACGCGGGATCGCACTCTAGTTGAGACATGGACGAAGAGACCAGTTCAAGTGATAGTGAGGATTTCGACTGCAGTTCTCAAGATTCTCAGAGGGATAGTGTGATTGGAAACTCTCAGGTGATGGCAGGCCACCAGCAAGAAGAGAAATGCAAGAGACAGAAAGAAGATGACAGCATGAGTGAGGAAGAGGAAGAGCAGGATAAGCAGATCCAAATTCTTCAAAAGTATGATCAAAAGACTAGAATTCTGCTCCACTCTCTTATGAATTACCAAAAAGACAACCCAATTGCTCAAGACTTAAATATATAAGTTAAAGTATTTTATATATTATTGATTAAATTAACATTCACAAAATTCACTCAAATTTTATTTTTTTGGGGTTTTATCTAAAATTTTAAATTACTAGCTTGTCAAATCAATGTGTTTTCAATCTGGAATATTCCTTTTTCATTCAGGCCAAAAGTAAATAGATTATTTTCGAAACATTTGTTTAACTTAATTATGCCGTCTTTTTTTGTCTCTAATAAATTTCCTTTGTTTTTCCTTAAATGTGACTCCTTAAAATTATGTCATTATACAGTCATTCGACAATAATTTCTTTTTGATGTTTCAATAATCCTAATGTCCATACTTATGGGTTAATTGTTTACTTAATTTGCTACTTCTCATTAATTATATATTTTTAATCATATTTTTCCATCTAATATTAATAGAAATGGAGCTGTAAACTATTGCCGCCAACATTGTTTTTCTGAGAGGACCATTTTTTATTTGCATTTACAATCTTACCCAGGTGACCTCCGATAGATATAGTATGCTCCTAAATTATATTTGATCGGCTTATCTTCAAGGAAAACAATTAATATGAGCATTAAATAAACTTATTTGGCTTAGGTTTCAATGATTATTTTTATCTGGTTCAATTTTCTAATCTTTAATCTGCTCTAAAATTTCATTAGCTTATTTAGAGGCAGCTTTTTAATGCCTGATTAACTTACTGGATTTTAGGCTTAAGCTTTTGCTTTGATTAGAGGGAGTCAAGATCAATAGTTATTGCCTTATACCACTTAATAATTGTTTTAAAAATATATTTATTTATTAAATCTATTTAAGATGCTATCATTCAAGAAATAGGGGTTAATAGCAAAGTCATATCTCAGGTTGGGTTAAACTGAGTAAAATGGATATCAAGATTCAGTTACTTACAAAATTCATATATAAATAAAAAACTTTGGATTAGTGATATGGTTTTAGAAATTTGATAAATGAATGTGTAAATTAGGTAAAATGAGAATCAAGTGCAAAAAGAAATTATTTTTTAATGTGAAATAAGTGTATATGAATAATTAGTCTTTGAATTATCAGCATAGTTTAACTTAATTAATTATAAATATTTTCAGCAGTTCATTTATGCACTTTTGATTCCTGTATATTAATAGACTTCTCCTTGATCTTTGCTGCAATATATTTTTCTGTTGATTTGGCTTGTCAGCTTAGTCACACAATCTCATTTGTTCTTTGTCATCTCTATCTTTCCAAGCTCTCCTCTGCTTCCTGTGATTTCTCCATTGCTGTTCTCTCCACTGTATTGTTGCTCTCTGATCTATCTCTTTTTGGTCCTCCTCCAAGGCATCTGACATCTTCATCTTGTCCTATGAAGCCATTTCAGTCACTTCTGCTCTCTCAGCAGCAATCTCTACATCATCCTCAGTAGTTGTCATCGGCCACGTCATCGTCATCGTCTCTTCTCACATGCTTCTCAGGCTCAGGTACTCCATCTTCGATAACACTCCCTTTGACGTGTGTCTCCACTACCACTTGACATACTCTCATCAGCAGGAAGCTGGTCTCCACACTAGGCATCTCGGCATTTTTTATCAACCAGTATTGCAAACCAAGTCATGGGAAGATCTTCGAGGGGAAGGAATTACAGTTTATAATTGGAGATCGATAAATTAAAATGAAATAAATTATTAGGAAATGAAAATCTATAGAGATCAATGCGGATGGTGCAGTTATACTCAAAAATGAAAGTTACAAATAACATTTCTAAATTTTATTTTTAAAAGAGATCCAACCCAGTAAAAGCCAATGATGCAGAAGAGCGACAACTCGAAGCAGAATTGAATAGAAGAGAGTTTCAACGAATTCAAGAAGGAAATATCCAATTATCTTAAAAAGAGTGATTAAACTAATCAACGTTCTTATAATTCATATTTTGATTGTCATAATAAGTATCTGTTAAGCTAATTAAATTTCCATTTTATAATAATTTGTTCTCATTATTTTTCATAAATGCAAGGCCGCCACTAATTTCTCCATGTTCTGATCTTCGGAAATGGGGTCTCCGATTTAGACAAGAGTTGGGAGGGCCGAAATAGGCGAGCAGTTTTGTTTTTGGAGACCACTTCATGGCATTGAGCGAGCGCCCTGAGACCAATTACCTTGAAAGTTGGAATGATGTGATGATCTCCTAAACAATATACTTCTAGATCTCTCTATGCTTCTCACCTTCTTCTAGAGAACAGTTCTTTTCCCCATGTATGCGGTGGAATACCATTGGCGGATTCCTTTTCTATTTAGAGGATTTCGATAGTATGTTTAATGCCAACCGTAGGCACTTTATGGATTTTCAATCAGTCAGCACCTTACTAACGCATCGCCACATTAATTAAAGGAAACTACTGAGAGTAAGTAATCATTCTTGGTAAATTTTAATTGTGAAGACGTGAACATGTGCCTGCTAATCGTCGATATTTGACTTTTCTTGTTTATCAATTACTAGATTATACCTCCACCTCTTACCTTGAGCGCGTACTACGTAGTGAGTGATTAGTATTAGACTCCATCCTAAATGTTAACGTCTCCAATTAACTCCTAACCGTTCTTACTGAGCATCCTTATCGCGAATGTCAGCCGCCATCTGCCCAGGTGGTACTCCACAGTCTGCTGGATGCAGTCACAGTGACGGTAGATGGTTTTGGGGGTTTTGGGGTTTCGACAGCAAGACCAAAATGCTCTTCATATTATTATCTTCATGGCGAATGTTCTCCAGCAAGCATATCACCTTGGGGGTCAGCTCTAGTCAGATCATCAATGGCTCTTGTATATGGTCACTTTCCAATCCGGGGCACACTCGGAGTGAGACAGCTGCACTGATGACGAGGTGGTATCTCGAGGGGTCTTTCATTACGTGGCTCAAGAGATGTAGTTAGTAATAATTTTAAGTCTGATTAATGTAATTAAATATCTTAAATACTAACCTTTGAGATTTGTTAGCTTTCTGTTTTGTCAAGACCCCATATAAATATAAGTACCTTGTGAATTAATTGATAAGCCAATATAATAATTTTATTTAATATGAATTTGAAAATAATTTTTAAAATTTCTAATTTTAGAAAAATTTACTCTATTAATTATGAAATATTGAATATATCCATATTGAGTGACTTATCATATTATTTATTACTGTCATTTTAAAAATGTTACAATTTTTGTAAGAAATTGCCCTTGTTTTTATCATTGAAATTAAAATATATTTTATTTTTAAGAAAATATAGGATATCAATATTATTTATTAAATGATCATTAAAAAAAAAGTAGTTAATTAGTTAATAAATGTGGATTGCAATTTGATATTTTTCTAACCCTATTTTAGTTTTTTTAATGATAAAACTGAGCATATATGAAAATGACTTATAAAAATAAAGAGAAAAAGCTAAACAACTATTTTGGATTTGATATTATATTATCTCTTCTATAATCTTTGGTCATTCAATATAATTTAATTAAAATTTAAATTAGGAAATTATTACTTAATTCATTTTATAAATTACTTCATTTAATTCAACTTTAATTAATTAAAAATGAATATATAGGCATGATAAAAATTAAATAAATTCCTTATTTGTAATCAGTATCTTAAAATTAATCACTATAATAGTTCCTCTTATGAAGCTTCTGAAGTATTGCCTATAATAATTTGGCGTTTATAATTTACGCCTTTTAAATATAGTTAGAGATAGTTTTTATGTGAATCTAGGTAAATTTAGATGCAAAAATTTACTTAAAAAAGTGAAAAATAAGTCTATGTTAATAACTATTTAGCATTAGATAAAATTAAATAAATATTAATATTGTTTTTAACATCATTAGTAAAAAATTTTATTATGGCTTAATAGCTTGATGAAAAAAACACATTAGGACTGCTAATGACTAAAATTGACATTAAAATATTTAAAAGATAATAATTTAATGAGTATTTGATTTGCGTATCATTTTAAGCAATACAAACAGCCAATAAAAAATGAATCAAACAAATTAATTGATCATTTTTTCAAAATAAATAAGAATCAAAGTATAGTAAATCCTATTAATTAAAAGAGTACTAATTAATTTAATTAATCTTAGTAATAGATTAATATTACTTTTGTTTTTACTTATTATTTATTAATTCTTCCACAAGCAGTCTATTAACTGGTAAAGAGAAAAATAAAGGAGATAATACAGCGACATCAGAAAGATAGAAATGACTTTAAAATTAGGAGACAGCAGTGTATGATGTGTTTACTTTAAAGCCAAGATGAAAGCTATAAGTATAGATAATTATCCAAATGAACAAAGAACCTTCAAAATTTATATTTAACTAAGGTTTGAGTGGTTACTAACTTTGTCATATTAATGAAATTGGATATGCAACAATGAGATTTGGAATATAACATTGCTTTGACTTGAGTTTCTAGCATAAGGCATAAATAAATATTTAATAAAAATATGAGTATGATATATATATATAAAATAAATTATATTGAGGTTTCAGTATCCCCAAATTTGATAGTAAAATTAAAGTGCCTTTTAGAGCATCATTTTAAGCAATTGTAAATGATTCATGCTACCTTTAGAAGCCATTCATAAGTTGTAGCTAAACAATTTAATCTAGTACTTATAATTCCCTTGGAAACTGCTGTTCTAAGTTCTTATTTCTGCTACTTATGATGTTTGATATAAATATCGAGTTAATTAAGCAGGTGGCATAACTCAATGAATTCATCTTAAATAGTTAATCAAAGAGTCTGAAATTACAATATATTTTCTGCTTATTATGTATAGATTATGTTAGCTCATTTGAATTGTGTTTGTAATGAATTGTGCGGTGGAGCTCATATTAAATCTACAAGACCTTTTAAGAATGAGCTGTTAACCTCTAAATTATACTGTACTTACTGACCTAACAATTTCTATGGTGGATTAATATTAATTTGTTTATAAATTGATCTAACCTTTTTATTAAATACCACTACATAATAAAGTATTCTACGTATTATTGGTACTAGTATTAATTATCTATGGAATATTGGCTTAAAGTAATCGTATAGGAATAAAGAGAAAAGTTGTAATCAATATTCAAACAATTTGGAAAAGATTTGCTGAACTTTACTCATCAATCAATGAGTTGCCAATTTTTTACCAAAATCTTTGGATGAAATAATCATCAGTGTCCTGAAGCCTCCTCTTTATATAGATTGAAAATATCATGAAATTAATATTAAATATATTTAATTATTAAGTATTTGTGCATAGTCGGATACAATAGTAAAGCTATTAATTAGAAGAACTCATTTACTGTTGAACTGAAATTGTTTTCAAAGCTGTCACTGCAATTCTAAAGCTGCATGTACTCACATTTATACAGGCTACTATCTCATATGTTGAAGAAAGGAAAAAAAACATTACTACTCTCAATTTGTTACAAGAGTAAAGTAATGGACAATCAATCAACTGTAATTAAAGCTTCCAGTAATTAATCAAAGAATCAAAACCCCAAAACCCTTTCAGTAGTTTGATTGAGTTTTTGATTGATAAAAGTAGACTATTAGTGCATACTTTATTAAGGTTTTAATAGGGTTTATGTAGGGGTATAATGTTTAAATATTAGTAATTTAAGTGAGTATATGCGAGGTTTGGGGTCAGTTTATGACAGTGAGTATATAGATTCATTGTTTAAGTTGCGATATGGGTGTGATGAATATAGCGAATAACCCAAACCTGTTCTGAATTATACGTCTATAGCAAGGCTACTCCATAAATCTCCAGCAACTGTGAGGTCTCACTGTCTATTAGCATTGAATTTAAAGAGATAGCATCTTAATTCTAAGCCTAAGAGACCCTTAAAATTTTAGCAGCATCATATCGATTATCTAATTAATGATAAGACTCTTGAATACTGGGCTCACTTCTCTTTGGCCTAGAGAGCTGTGATGTTTCATCGCCAATTTCCTGAGCTTCATAACTCTGCTTAATCTATAGCGAACATATATAAAAAGAACGGAATATCTTACAAGACAGTCAATCGCATCAAGAGAGTGATTGACTTTAATGATCCATTTTATAAGGATAATTTAAATTATATATTCGATTAAATGCAGAGGGCTTAAGAGCATAATAGTTGTAAATACGTAAAAATAGGAAATTTGAGAAATTAATCAAATAAATAATTATAACCAATTCTCTAAAAGCATTAAGTTGTTGCCGTGCATTTTACGAAATATTTTGATCATTACAGTGTACACCATCATAATATAAACCCCAATTTTTTATTGAACTATCCAAACCTTCATTTTAATGTTTGGCTGGAATCTTATGATTAACACGATCGTTTGACACCGTCAATTGGCGTCGTTCTGACATGGTCACTTCATGTCAATTCGTCGTCGATATGCTTGAGTTGAGGCCAATCTGCAAACCATTCTCATCTTCTAGATCCTAAAATCTATTGCTCCATCCTTGATCCATCGGTGCCATCATTGGTAGCTCAAGCAGTTGGACCATCGTTGGTGTATTGGTGGACTTGACTTCTGCAATGCGCGGAGATTAGAGAGGTTTTGGTAGTTTGACGATTGATAAGTTTAAACTTAAACTTAAAAGCGTGATTTATAATAGGGAAGTTTTAATCAATTAATTTAACAGTTCAACTGCTATTCATGCTTGTCTTGACTGGTGCCAGAGCATCTGCGACTCCACTCATGGTCATTGATGGTTTACTCAGACGAACCCATGTCTGATGGTGATGCACCACTGCTTGACGCTGAAGGCCCAGAGCTTGTTGACATCACTCTTGGTCATGGCTTTCAGGATCTGGGAGAGTCTCTTAACTAAATGAATCCTATAAGAGGTTATGATTAGTACACTAACTTGCTGTCTGCCTGCTCCTGCCTGAGGTGCCTCTTGATGTATGAGAACAGCTGCTCGATGGGGTTGAGCCAGGGCGAGTACTCGACATTGAATAGCACAGTCACCTTCAACTTCCTGGCAGTCTCCAACACTTCAGAGTACTTGTGAATGGACCCCCGCGTTGCCAGTTCGAGCAGCACCGATCTCCTCTCCCTCCTCCCCAGGCAGATCCTTGTCAGTGCCGCCCCAGCCCTGGCGCAGGTCGGTAAAGGATCGTTTTCCCCCCCGAACACCGCCCATGGCCCTCCCGCCCACCTCGCGCCTCATACTTGGCTGGAGACCAGCTGGTCCTTAGTGATTGCTGCCACGAAGCTCATCGAGAACTGCTGTCTCTTGGTGGATTCCTTGGTGATTGAGAGATTCCTAGCAATGGTGCCATAAGTGCCAAACCTCTGGCTGACTTGCTGTCTGACTGCTGCGATGGGAGTATAATGTTACGATGGTTGAGCATCGATGTTGCCAGAGTATACTATAGGTGCTTAGTCATTCAACTTGTTGGGTAGACTTAACTTAGTTTCATCTAAAGCATAATAAAATCATAGAGCTATAGCTTACTATCCTATTCCTTCACTGTGATTTTACAACTGCTCACTGTCTTGCTGGACAGCTGCAAGCGTCTGGGTGTAATGGCTGTCCAGTTGTCATGGCCTAATGCATTGACCACCTCACTGCCCTTACGCTGGGTTGACTGCAGCCGGAGGCTGGCCAGGTTCTGAACCAATGGAGTGAGAGTGGAAGCCGATTTCAGAGGGGTCTATGGTTGGCTTGAAGGCTTCTTGGAGGAGCTCTATATTCTGATCGCGTCGAAGCGCTTCTATAAGGATGAGTATTAAGCACTGCCCTCTGGGGCTTCCAAGATAGGTGACAGCTGAGTGTACTTATATTTATGACTGCAATTGACAGGGGTGGCTGCAATGCTCTGCTCCCTGCTATCAAGGATATGCTGTTCCTGGGTGGAAGATTTCATGCGCAACTTTGCAAAGATCGATTTCGAGTTTGGCCTTGGGATCTTCGATGGAACAATTCCAGATCCAGTCACTAATCGTTCAGTATTACTAACTTGGTCCTTCTACCCCAAGTTGAAACCTTACCCATCTTGACAATCCCATGAGGAGCTGCTGATGACACTATACTCAATCGGTTAGGCAACGATAGCAATACTCACCTGCTGGTTCCCAGAATTGCTTGGGGTCTCAGATTTTCAGAGTCCAGTTGATCTTCATCTTGAATTGCAACTTGGCTTTACAAAAGTGCGATGTCTGATCCCTTCCTTTGATCCTGTGCTCTGACCCCAGCCACAGTCGACATACTTGGTTCTCTGTTGGGGTAGCCAGCCAGCATCTCAGCATACTGTATGACATCGTCGGTGACGAGGACCTCGGTCTTGCCAACTTCAGGCGTCAGGGAGGAGTCGATCCCACAACTTTCCTTGTGAAGGGCAGCTGAATTGAAACTCCATTGCTTGGTTGGCAGGTAATCGCTCCTGAAGTTGGACTCGTCCACATATATGATCAC
>ARYC01008441.1:0-27578 GCA_000711775.1 Oxytricha trifallax
AAATGACTTTAAGAGACTACATTTAAGATTAAAGAGTTCCAAAGTAG
The DNA here is from genome assembly GCA_000711775.1 of Oxytricha trifallax. Lineage (NCBI taxonomy): Eukaryota > Ciliophora > Spirotrichea > Sporadotrichida > Oxytrichidae > Oxytricha > Oxytricha trifallax. The sequence goes on from ARYC01008441.1 coordinate 48, forward strand.
CTACTTCTTATTCTTACAAATGTTTGCAAAGGCATAGAAGAGCTGCACTTTTTAGGGTATGTACATAGAGACTTGAAGCCTGAGAATATTATGCTTGACTTTTCACCTCTCAGAGTAGTAATAATTGATTTCAATAGATCATAAAGAGTTGAAGCTTCAGGACTTGGCAACGTTTATGGTACTCCTGGATACTTTCCAGAAAGGGAGGACTGGAGAGTTGGTGATATTAAGTGGGATGTATGGGCTCTAGCAGCAATTATTGCTGAATGCAATATGCAAAGAAATGATTACTATAGCTGTAAGAGAGAGAAAGACTCAAAGCAGAGAATACAGCAATATCTAGACTAGAATAAGATAAAAGGTAAAATGAAAGATATGGCTGAGCAGATTATCTTAAGACCAAACTACAGAGCAGAGCAAACAATAGACTAAATGATCAACTGGATAGGAGATATTAAATTTAGAGAATTAGCACATGATGCCAAGGTATAGTTTGAGTGAATAGTAAAAATAAAACCCCTCTAATACACATTACTATACATTACATTTAAACATTAAACCCTACATAAACCCTATTAAAACCCTAATAAAGTATGCACTAATAGTCTACTTTTATCAATCAAAAACTCAATCAAACTACTGAAAGGGTTTTGGGGTTTTGAATGCACTACAAATATCTTTGATGAGAAAATTGTGTCCAATAGCAAAGCTAAATACTAGCTCTCACTTTGCTCAATTTCAATGTTGCTTTAAAGAGAAAACCTAAACTCTGAAATCACAAATTCTTATTTCAAACTAATTGAGCAAAGAGATAGAGAAACTGGTTAGAATTACATCAAAATCTTTGATTCTTTGCTATATCCTATTCTCGAAAATATTTTGCTTCAAGAAGATCACAAAAAGAGATTTTCAGATTTCTGTGAAAAGAATGGCAAACAGTTGAAAAACTTTAAGCTTCTTGCAATCCCTGTAACTATCGCAAATGATCAATAATTTGTGGTAATTGCAGATATTTCAGAGAATCAATTTACTATTTACAACTTGACTCCCACTTCCTCTGAAGATATAGATAAAGTTATGAAAGTTTTGAACACTTTCTTAACTTAAGCTTTCACTTTAAATCAATAAGGCAGATTTAACTAGTCTTGTGTAGATGAGACTTCTAAATGGAAAATCAATTAAGTTAATATTTATCAAATTGTACCATTTTCACTTTCGAACTTGACTATTTGCTATTTTATTGAACAATTATCACTTGTAAACTTGCTATTAATGTTTAATACCTTTTTTAATTTAAAGTCTCAAAAGGAAAGTAGTATTCATTAAGTTTACCTGATGTAACAAAAGTTAAATTCTCTGAATTTTCTTGCAGTGATGTCTAAGATGAAGTTAGAAAGAGAATTCTGATTGAATTAATTTTCGGTCAAATTCTTACAGAACTCAACTGAACAGCTCTTTTTGTATACTTCTCTTATCTATATAGCAAACTATCAATTAATTTAAAACTAGAACTAAAACTATATGATTAATTAAATATTAGCTTAAAACTTGCCTCTAAACTTTAATTTTTCAATATCAAAAGTCTTTAATTATAGAATGATAGAGTAATTTTATCTAACGTAGTAAACAGCGATATAATAATGCCAAATGAACAAAATTCTACTAAATCCTTAAAGAATCTACTTTTAGCTGATAGTGACAAACATTTTCATCAAAAATCTCAAGCTATTCAATAGAAGCCAGCATATTTAATTAGGACTGCACCATCAAACAACAGAGATACAAAGATTTATTATGAAACTTAATCACTATTTTATTCGAGTCATAGGCCAAAATCAACATCAAATTCATAATAGAGTTCTCCAAGAAAGTAAAAAGTATTAATTCAACAGAATTCATAGAGACAGTTGAATAAAAAATTAAATTAAGAGGAACTTTTGAATTCATAAAATCAAATCAAATTTAAATTTGAAACATATAACTTTCCAGATCACTTATTTATTTATTTTGTCTTAAATAGGTAATAAAATAACAACTATAAAGCTGTAATAAATTGTGAATCCTTTATTTAAAAAAAAGACTTTTTTATCATTGAATTTTAATTATTCATGAGTGTTTGGATATCTTAAGCACTTTTATTATGAATTTATATTGTTTAATGTACACAGAAACTTGTTTTCTACATATATTTTCAACCCTACCAAATCACTTATAATCGAGTATTTAGTAACATCAAAGAAATTCTTTTTCAAGATTGTCTTTTCGCTAATTCAATTCAAACCTTCAACTTACCTAAGACAATCAGAATCTTTAATAATCTACTGGTTAAGATTAAGAAGTTTAATTGAATTAAAATGACAAAAGGGAATAATTTTTGAACTAGATGCTGTTTATGAGAAGGAATATGAGCCAATCACAGAATTAATTTAAAAGAAACATGTTGTTGTAACAAACTTAAATTGTTAGTGAAATGCTTAAAAATTAATAAAAAGAGACATAGCAAGAGAAAGTTACCAAATTGAAAGATACTCTTTTTATCAAGAAATGTGCTTTTAATGAGATAAAAGTATAGAAATGAATTCAATAGATTAAACTTAATTATGGAAGCGGGATATAAAATAAAAATTTTGATAAAAACAATAACTTATTTGTTCCGCCCGAGATCCCCTCCCCCACCCCCTCCCCCACCTCCCGGTCGACCGAGACCCCCTCCCCGCCCCCTCCCCCACCCCCTAAAATACCCCATTTCATATCAAATTTTGTATCTAGAGGGTCTAAATCGATTTCCTTCTTGACATCTCGACATCATAAAACTTATTTTATATAAAATTACATAAAATTTTCAAAATTCTTTATTTCAATGTTAGTGCCTTATATTATATAAATTTTATGATTTTATAAGTTTCAATATCTTTGTCAACCATTTTTACACTTTCTCAATATAATATAAATAAAAAAAACTTTTCTATTGAATAATATGAGAATTTGAGTTCTTAATAAAATTTATATACTATATTATACAAATTTTATTTTAATATTCTTTTACCCCTTAAATCAACTTCATTCGACATAATTCGAAGAAAAAATCTGATTAATTTTTTAAGTTTTTAATTTTAGATAATTTATAAAATATCATGAAAAATTTATCAACCAAAATGTGAAAATTAAAAACTTAAAAAATTAATCAGATTTTTTCTTCGAATTATGTCGAATGAAGTTGATTTAAGGGGTAAAAATATTAAAATAAAATTTGTATATTATAGTATATAAATTTTATTAAGAAATCAAATTCTCATATTATTCAATAGATAAGTTTTTTTAATTTATATTTTATTGAGAGAGTGTAAAAATGGTTGACAAAGATAGTGAAACTTATAAAATCATAAAATTTATATCATATAAGACACTAACATTGAAATAAAGAATTTTGAAAATTTTATGTAATTTTATATAAAATAAGTTTTATGATGTCGAGATGTCAAGAAGGAAATCGATTTAGACCCTCTAGATACAAAATTTGATATGAAATGGGGTATTTTAGGGGGTGGGGGAGGGGGCGGGGAGGGGGTCTCGGTCGACCGGGAGGTGGGGAGGGGGTGGGGGAGGGGATCTCGGGCGGAACACTTATTTATGTTATCAATTTTTGACTATTAAATAAAAAAATTTTAACAAAAATATTGCATATCATCTTTTAATCTAATTTTATTCTTAATATAAATTTTAAGAAATCAAATATACATAGCCTTATAATTACAAAGAATTTTAGATTATGAATTTAATTATTATTAACTGTCTATCTAAAACATATTTTGTTTACACATTAGAATCTTAAGAAAAACATTATTTTGAGATTAGGACATAATAAAAATAGCTCAAATAGTTTTAAACTTTTCTATATAAAATATATAGAGGGGAAATTTCCCTCTTAAACTTTATAAATGATTTTGTTTAGTTTAAATAAAAGTGAGAGTTAATTAGAGTTTTAATTTTATTAATATTAAAGTAAAATCTTAAAGATAAAAATGCGATAGATCAAAAGGCAATGAATCGCCGTTGTAGTATATGTAAATATGAAAACTGCTCAATTATAAAAATAGGTAAAACTTTTCCTAAAAAATTCATAAGATCATAGCTTTGAATTGGCTTTAAATATCTATCTCAACCATGAAGTGATGTGTCTTTCATTAATCCAGTCTAAGCCCCATCCAAAGTAAAAGAGTATAATGCCGAAAACTAAAAATACTCCTAAGTTTACTGCATTCATTCTATTTGGATCAATTATCGAATCTAAAAGTGTGAGTTTTTTGTTTTGAGAATTGTTTGCCTTTCCATTTAATTTCTCTTTTTAAGTTTTGAGTTTTTCTCTCCTTTCTTTTTTCTCTTGAAACAAACGCCATGCATAATTATAGACCCTTAATTAAGTGAAACTTTAAATTTAACTATAAAACTGTATGAATTTGACTTTGTTAATTTCTTGAAATAAATTATAGACTTCAGAATTAAGGTCATTAGAATGAAAGAATATACTATCTGCCATTTCAATTTTAACTTCATCAAGAACATCCTTTAATTTAGGATTGCTCAAGATTTCTTTTTCTTATTTATCTAGCTTCTCCAATATTTTAGGTTCGATATTGTTCTCTGTGAAGTCAAAAGTTAAAACTTGCTCGATTTATCTCAAAATCTTTGCGAAATATTGATATTCATTTATGCCTTTTTGAAGCTATGCCTAATTGTCATTATCTCTGAAAAATTGAATAAGCTCTGGATATTTATAAAAAGTAAAATTATATACAAAGCATTTAAGTTGGCAGATATAAGCAAATATTATTAGTTTATTAATAAATTGATACTTGTCATTCATTCTGAGATTAAAATAATGAAAACTCATATAAATTCTTACATTAACATGACTTGATACATTTCATTTTCCTTTATATTAAGTTTTGCAAATTGTTTATTAGCTTTTAATTTATTATCCTCGATTAACTTGTTTGATCTCTTAAGAATCATACAGACAGTCTTAGTGTCTTTTTTTAAATATAAAATTAATTACTGAATTTAAGTTATGTATTAGAAATAGCATTAAGTTTTTTAATATCATTTTTGTCTTAAATGACTCTTAAATCAATTTCTTCTTCGAGTTTATTGTATAACTCCTTATACTTAATAATTTATTTTTGTGGTTTACTGGATTAAACACATTCTCTGTCAAGTAAAATAAGGGCATCTTCAAGCTACTCAAGAGTAGAAGTTTTGTCAAAGTAGGTGACCTAGAAAATAATATCATTAATTCAGACATTTCTTTATGATATCGAATAAAAAATTATCAATAATATTTCCAAATATTTATGAATGCTTACTTGAATTTTTCTAAAATAGATTTCAGGATCCTTAAGAAAAGAACCTAAGAGTAAATCTGCGCATTTCGTTGCCTCCTCGAAATGAAATAGACTCATATATGCCAACATGGAATTCACTAAAGTACCAGATATCATAGCTTAACCTACATTAATTTATGAGTTAATTTCCTTAATTAACAAAGAATTCCTATATTTGTGACTTACTTGTCTCTGTTTCTATTTCTCGATCCATCTCTCTGATAATTTATCTCTATTTCATGTCTACGTCTTTATCGAATATTATTTCTGAAGCTAAATCTTAGAATAATCTGTCTGAGTAACCCTCCTCGGCAAATTCAAGCCATACGTAGCACCCAAGAACCTGCTCGTAAACCTCGAGGGCTTCGTAGTACTTGCCCTGGTCATAAAATTTATTGCCTTTTATCTTGGTGTCGTCTGTTATGAAGAAAAGTTAGCCTATATCAGAAAGTTCTCGCATTTTCTTCATCATATCGGATTCTAAGAATAGAGAATGCTATCAATGTAATAAAAAAGAGTTAAGTTCTTAATAATTCTAAGAGAGTTTTTGTATTATTTAAATATTTAATGCTTAACTAAGAAAGGCAAAGAATTAAGGTAGGATTAATCCTCAGACTTGAAATTTTTCTTCTATTTTTATGTTTAGGGATTTAAACCTCTTAAATAGGTGTTTTAAATTATAATTTTGTTATTCCTTTATTTTTTAAAAAAAAATTCAGAAAAATCGGAATGAATCTAGACTATTCTATGCTATCATTAATATTATTATCATTCAAATTTCTATTATTAATTGATAATAAAATTATTTTTATTAAATTACAATATGAACTTTAAAAGGTTCTGGAGCATTATTATTGAATAAGAAATCCATTTTGGAGAGGTATTTCAATCTATAAAAAATTAAATTAGGAGTGATATATAGAATATTACGGAAAGCCTTGTGTAATGTTTTTTCCTTAGGGGTCAGTCAACTCCTTCGTAAAAAATGGGCATCCCATCACTGGTTTTCTCTCTTATTATTATACATTTCCATAATGACTTTTATAATAAATCCAAACTTAAATAAAGATAATCCATCAATATCTTAATTTTATTTATAACCACAAGTTTGTTGTCTTCAGTAGAAGATGAGCCTGTACTTTACACATAGTCATCTTCAAACAAATTTTGGGGGGGGGAAAGTTTCCTGCACCGGTTTATTATAAACAAAATTTTTTGGTTAGTTTCCTGCACTAAATTTTTTTCATTTTTAAAATTCGATTTTTATCACATTTATCAACAAAATTTTTTACTAATTTTTTTATATATTATTACTTAATCTATTCTTCAATTAATCAATATCTTTATTAACATGGAATCTAATCACCATCCAAGCAAGGATAAAATTTATCCAATATATAGATTCCATCTGATATTAGTAGACTTCTGTATCTCAACCATAATATTGTTCTCTCTGTACTAAAGAAATTCCAAATATTTTATTCAATTGTTGTTAAAATTCTAATTATTTCTTTCAATGATATATAATATTAGATAATGTTTAATACTATATTTTCATGGCAGTTCGCACATGATATAAAAAATATCTTAAAATTTATGGGTTGTAAAAAAAAATTTATTGTTAAACTTATGAAATTTTACATATAAAAAAAGTGCAGGAAACTATCACGAGTGCAGGAAACTTTCCCCCCCCCCCAAATTTTAATTGTGCAATTAAGCAGCATTTGACAGATCCTTGTTTTTCGTCTAGTTGCTGAAAGGGCACACTGAATCGAAATCAACCGCATCATTAGGAATTTATTTCACTACTGGAGGCTGAATTGCAGAATGAGCACCCGATTTAACCATATCGTCATACATTTTTAACATTTCACTTTTCTTTTCTTCTGGTAGTTTATTTAAGGAAGCGAATACTGGACACTGAGTAATTGGCTGTTGATCAGTGGTAGAGTCGAGGGAGTTTGAAACATCGTCAGGTTGACTGTTGAGCTAATTATAATTTGACATTTTTAAATAAAATAATACTTCACTAGAAATGCATAGATCAACAAGCTCTTAGTGGTTTTTATCAAGTTTAATGTAAAAATTTGGGCACTTATTTCACTATAAATCTTACAATAAAGAAGTAAATTAAGTCAATCTTAGCTCTACGAATAGTATCGAAAAGTACTCCAAAAGCTGGAAATTAAGTAGTCAACACTCTTAAATTTCTGATTGACATTAGTACTACACACATCGCAGATATTCTTATATAGAGTCTCATTCTGCTTGCAAAGACAGCCCACGCATTGAAATCTTCCTCCTTTTATATTGGAAGTTTGAAAGTCTCCCTAGTTTTAATGAAAAGAATGAACCAAAGAGTGGCTGATGAGATACATAGAGATACTACAACCATGTCTATGTAAGTATACCAATGAAGATCCAAAGTACGTCTCACGAAGAACTGCTTTATTCTTGAAATTACTATTACAAGAGTTTTAATGAATAGTGTGAACATCATTATAAAGAAAGCAATGAAAATCAGCAGCTTCAAAATTATCATTGGTCTTGTCAAACTATTAACAAACATCAAGCATATAAAATTTACTTACTCATCATAATTCTAGGGTAGATAAGTGAATTATCGCTTAGATACAGTCAACTCCCCAGTATTACTCTTGAAGAATACTATCTAGATCAATATGCCCATTTCATCATTGTTATTATAAAACATCAACTCCACAGCAGTTCTTATCATATTATTATAGAACCATTTGGCATTTGTGATTTTCCTGTATTCTGCATAAGTTTCGTTTCTTGTGGCGTTTCCAGGGAAATATTTTATAAAACCACCTTCATCATCAAATCCACCCTCTTCTTGATAGTTATAATGAAATAAATAATCCAATATATTAAGTGGTCTATTAAAGCTATAATTTTATTATATAACCTGGAAAAGTCTTGTTGATACCTTTCAAATCTTATGTGGGCTAAGTATAGAGAGTTGTACGCTTTTTAGGCATAACATTGTCTTTTTCATCATCATCGGAATCTTCAGTATTTGCATTAATCGTTGTAATTCGCATTCCTGCGAAGTAATTATAACAATTTATAGGCAATTAATGGTGATAATAAGATTTATTATAAATTTTTGGATCATAACAGCATATAATGGATCATGAGGAATGTGTTTTAATTCATTAATGGTTTACTATAAATATCTTCATCCTTAGTTTACACTCTCGCTGGTGTTATTGGTTAGTAAAAATCGCATATTAACTAAACTACTTTATTTCACTAAATTGACATAAATATGTTTTATCAATATTTTTTGTAGAATTATTGAAAGTTTTATTAAACGAATCAGCATCAGAAGGATCAGGTAAGTCAAACTATTCACAAAAATATACAAATACTTATGTATGCAATCTTAAAAAATATATTGCTTAATATAATATATGGAATTGCGATTGGAGTGTGTGGTTTTATGGGTCAAATGGCTCGTTTGTATATAGATAGGCAAGCATAAAACCAATACTTCTCTCCATTTCATAAAGTGAAGATACATTCATGACTGTAGTCTGCATTGATGAATTTAAGTAAACTACACTTAATTGACTTTTATACCATTTTAAATTAAATACCTTATTTAATTCATGATTTATAGGTTTAAGTATCAATGACATTTCTATTGATAAGTCTGGTCATTCCAGAGCTAGAATCCAGTCTGATCTCCAGTATAAACAGAGCTATAAACAGTCCACAGAAGAACAATTAGCTATTAAGAGAATTAATTTAAAAATTTTAACTTACAATAAAGCACCCTCTTGTTGCTGATCTCTACTCTCCAGTAACTCATCTATCTCCTCTTTGTCATCTGGCAACTCGATGTCTTCGTCACTTACATTCTCAGTGTTCATTTGCTCCTGTACTTACTATAATCATAATTTAAGTGGCAATTATTGCTTACTTGTAGGTTGAATTTGAGCATCTACTTCTTCATTTCCTCGTTAGTTATGTCCTATTCCATCTTGTCTAATTCCTCCTTTTCCAATGCATTGGCCATGCTTTTACCAAGCATTACAGATAGACCAAGTCCTGCAAGTGATTTTCTGCCTTTTTCATCCAATCTTATATCTGACTGTTCGATTTGCCTATCATCTGAGTTGCCTAGTAAATTTTATCATGATAGATTTAATATTTGATAATAAATAATTATGATCAGCAATGGTAAATAATTGATTAGAGTAAATTTTCTCTGCCAGTTAAAGCACTTATTAGTCCATTGGCTGCATTATCAGTGTGGTTATTCTCATTGGTCTGCTGAGTTTGCTTAGAATTAAAAAATGCTTTAGTGAATATCCTTTTCAACTCCTCTTTCTTATCTTCTTTCTTGATCTTCCCACCATTCTTTATAAAACTATTAATTAATTCATATTTATTACTATATTTTATATTAATTCTTTGAGTTATGATTGTCTTTGACGACTATATCATTATCAGTGTGAACATCTTCATTAGTTCTATTGGCAGTATCATTCACATTAGGACTATTGTCTCTACTTTGACTAATTTCTTGTTATTTCTATTGCACTCTCTCCTTTAAAGCCCTCGCTAGTAGTTTTGATTTGCCTAGACCCAACATGCTGATTCTTCTGTCAGATAATTATGTCAAGTCTTCTTATATTTGTTAATCTATAATATATAATTAATATTATTTTGAGAAAAGCTATCAATTTATATTAAATTAACCATTTCTTGAGGTATAATTGAGAAATCTACATCTTCAATATTGTCTTAAGCGCCAAATTTGTTAATTTAACCCAGTAATTAATCTTTTTATTGCATTAATTTGGCATTAGGTACGTATGCTGATTTGGCTTTAGTCATAGAAAAGAGTTAGTTATTAATAGTATTTAGTTAAATCAATAAAAATAAGTATTTATCATGTGTAATTTAAGTGTTAAAATTAAGCAATATCTTCCACTGATTGGCCAAATTTAGACAGTCTCTTTGAGGCATCTCTATTAGAATGTATAAATATCAAGAAAATATGCATGAATAGTATCATATAATTACATACCTTGCATGTGGCTGGTTTCTTTCAAAGTAATCCTCATCCTCTATGTGATTCAACTTATGATTTCTATTTTTAGTGAGCTATCGCATAGATAATGAAACATCTTGGTTGTTCATTGGGTACCTATCCTCACTCATCATCATGCTGTGATTGCTCGATGTTGGGAATTCATGCTAAATTTATAGTTGTATATTATGAGATTTATTATAATCATTCAAATAACTTAACAATATATGTATAACTTATTCAAACAATAGTAATTTCATGCTAAAATGTGATTACATTTGATTTTAAATAATAACTTTTAGCATTTCTCTAATAAAAAATCTAGCTATTATTATTTTTGTATTGATGATGTCATTTTTCTTTATCTACAACATATTTTATTCATATAAGAATTAATAGTATGCTAAGATTGATCTTTTTCATAATCTGGATAGTCTCCTAATTTATCTTCAAAATACTTGTCATTATTATGCTCTAAATCATCATGCTACAGACTACTTTTATTTCGAAATTTATTATCAAGTGAGCTCACTTATACATCATCCAGTTATTGTTTCATTTTCATTGGATGTTTATGTTGATAGTTATTAGTTTAATTTATTTTCTAGCGATTTTACTATCACTAAACATTTAAATATGTTGGATTCATAAAAAACTTAAACATTAAAGCAAAACTTTATAACAAATCAATTAAAACACTATATAAAATTATGAATAAGATGATTGTATATTGCTATATAAAAATATATTTTTGTATATGTAATAATGAGCTGATGGAGCATCTCTACGACTCTTATAATTGTAATCTTCTTCATCATCTTCTTATGAAGATATATTGTTATTCTAAAGCATTTGTTTCAGCTTTTTAGGTCTCAACTCATTCATAATTATTCACTAATTATTTATAATTATTCTTATTTCCTCAAATTACTCAAGTAATTTACAAATATACACTCTAAATTTATCAATTTTATTAAAGAAAATGATCTCAATGGAGATAAAAATATCTATTTAAATTATGCTAAATGTATTAATATTATTGAGATAAAATTAGCATTCAAAGAAGAAATAATCAAAATGTCTCCTATCTCTAAAGTTATTACACAGATAAATTTAAATCTGGCTTATTTTTATTCTTATCCTTCTCTTCTACCTTTTTCTGCTTTTTAGATTCTTTTTTCTGTTTCTTGGCTAGTTTCTTTAATTTACGCATTTCTTTCCTTTCTAGAGCTTTAGTCTGTTTAAAGAAACCTTTCTGTTTTCTTGTTTTTAGCTTTCTACAGCATCTTACTAAATGAGCTCCTTCAATGTATAGAAATTAAAGTATTATACTATAATTGTTAGTATATGACAGATTCAATGGAAATCAAAATATAATAAACTTTAATCAAATGTAACTATTAGCCAGGGATACTTCAGTTCCATTCATAGTCCAAAATTGCTCCTCATAATCCATGAATTCTCTCTCATCTTGAGAGTTTATAATCAAAGAAATAATAGAGAGCAATTGAATTTTCTTAACAAATCGATTCTGCATTATTTCTTCTTTGTAAGTCTCTCTGAAAATCTCAAATTGCTTTATATCAGCCTAAAATTACTCAAACAATATCTAATCCATGTCTTTTTGCTTAAAGTCCAAAAGCATCTTGGTATGTATTAATTTATCCTTGTTCTTCTTTTTAAGTTTAGAGTTTGAGTAAATATAGTCAAGTAGAGCTTTATCAATGGGTAAACGAAGCTTGAATCTTTGATTTACAGCTATTATGAATCTTTCTATATAAGAATCTATTAGTAGGCAAAACAGAGATTCTGCCACTTTACTTGCAAATCTTTCTTCAATTGCCATTTTTTAGATATCTATTAGATAACTATGAGCACATTAGAGTACCTCTTCTAATAGTTAGTTTGCATTATCTTTCCATTCTATGGTAAAGAACTATATCAATAGATCCTACTCTATCTCAGATTTGATTACATAAAGAGCTATAACTTCAGTGATTTAATTGGCTGAGGCTATCAACTCTCTGAAATAATCATCAAAAACATTTTCCACTCTTTCAAGTAATTAATCGCCGCATAGTTTGATACTTCTCTCCTTGAACTTCTCATAGTCATTTATAACTTTCGTGAGGTCATTCATTCTTATTAATAGTGTGACCATTTCACTCTTCTTTTTAGGCTCAAAGTTCAAACTTTTCTCAACTATATGTGCGACTAGACTAACTAATACATCAAGCATTCTCTTCATAAACTCAAGAAGTTTCTCACCCTTCAATGACTCCTAAATTACATCAAGCTGTGTGTCCATAAATTCATAGATGTCTTGATTGAAAGTTGTCTCATACTTTATACCCTTCTTTTTCTTCATTTGAATTAGCTCTATTATCTCGTTTTCTTAATTTTTCTATTCGTCTAAGATTCTTTACATGCGTTCGTAAAATTTCTCTTCTGCATGTTCCATGAATTTTGGATAAAACTCTTCTAATCTCTAAAAATTGAATTCAAAGTTTGAAATTATTAGACTTACAAATTAAAGATTGACGAATACTTCATCCTAATGGCCAAGTTCATTTAAGATAGATTGGCAAGTTTGCACAAAAGAATTGAAAACTAGGATTATCTCAGGGTCTTAACTTAGCAAAGCATCCATCTATGACATATAACTGTCTATTCTATCCATAAACACCCTTTTATAAGCATCAAAATAGAATTTGAATATTTCGTAATGAGGAGGGAAACATGGCACTACTGTCTTTATCACATATTTCAAGTCTTGCATTAACCTACACGAGTTTGATGATTTGAATATTAAAACAAAACATTTCAACTTACGCTTCAGATTGCTTCAAAGTCAGCATGAATTGCTTTTAATTAGTCTCACCAGTTAACTCTAAATAGAATTCGTTGGCTTTGGATTTTATTGACTATCTGAGTAGATTCATGCATCTCTCTTTTAGAGAATCTTGTTTATTTTACTCATCCATCTTGTCGAAAATTTATTGCTGTTTCTCATTCTTCTGATCTCTCTTTGTCTTCTATAATTATTCAATTGATGGGCATCAATAGGATTATAGAACTAAGTTACAATTAATTTATTATATCTCTAAATCATTGCCGGTGTTATTGATGTATCTCTTGGCAAATCAATCTAATGCTTCATTTCCTCTTCTTATTGTTGCTATACATTGAATAATTGTTATACCCCTTAGTAATTTCAATAATTTAATCTAAATAATTCGGACTTACTACTAATTTTTCTTTCAGCGACTGATTTGTTATTTCTTCATTTTCAATTATTCTCAAAATCTTAACAAGTAGGGAGGGATCTTTTTTTGCTAACTAATGTGCATCGGTGAATTGATCGAAGATGATTTTCTGGAACTAAAACATTAATGAATTAAGAATAAGTGCTGCATTTGTTGTACTTTTCCAAGTCACCAACTGCTCTGAAGTGTTCTTTAATCTTCCTAAGTTTCTCTTGTTGATTCTTGTTCAAATCAAGTCCATTATCCTCATCCATGTCATCTCCCTCTTTTCTATCCCTCTAGCTTTTACTGCCCCCAGCTTACTCTTCAATTCTTTTGAGGAAGCTCATCCGCATAAAGTTCATAATCTTGATCTTCTTGTACACTGAGAAAAGAGCATCTTCATCACCTAACTGTCTTTACAGTTCCTCAACTTTCTCACCAATATTTAGAAAATTCTAGAGCATGCTCGCTACTCTCTCTACATGTCTCTTTGTGATCAGGAGCTCATCTACGTCTTCAGAAATGTCAGTAAATTTACCACATGAAGACTGCCATATATCACGAATTGCTTCTATTTTAAAGCGGATTTCCTTGGTTACTTGCTCTTTTTCAGTTAGCTACTAGATTGATTTTGAAAGATCTTAAATTTTCTTCTCTATGTTGAAAAGTAACTCTTTTAATAATATTTATTTAAAATTTCGCTCATGAACATAAATCTTCTACCTTTAATTCACTTATCGATATGAATTTTATGTTTTCAAAAAAAAGTAACTCTTTGTCAACTTCTTCCTTTTTCAATTCATTTTCTTCCCTCAAGAACTACAAACTCTAATAGTTCAATCTAGACTTGACAATAGACTTCAAATGCTCCCTCGCAGCCTTTTTGGCTTCCTCCTCAGATTTAAATCTCAAATTTTGGAGTTAGTGCTGCTATTAGAGATATGAATCTACGTTTGATACTTTCTAAGATAGTTGCATTTGTGAGTGTGATGGATTATTGCTGCTTGATTTCATGTTTTTATACTATAATAATAATATTATTACACTTTGATATTATTAATTTTCAATATCTTAGTTTTTAATATCATAATTTTAATGTGTCATTATTAATATTATAAATGAATATTAGAACTTTAAACTAATAAAGAAACAAAAAGATTACTCATAAATAGTGGCTGCTGGATAATGGTGCAGTCTTTGATATGGTTGACTTTCCATGTATTTATGGCAAGGGTTTAATGGGCATAGGAGCCAAGAAAGATATAGGTCAATATAAAGTAAGTTTCATTCAAATCTCTCTAAATTTACACTTTTATAGGCTTTCCTTTTCATTTCGAATTGATATTTGGCATTCGGGAATGTTTATTTACACCTTATATATAAAAGATTATTAGCTATAAAAAATTATAGAATTATTATAAGAGGTGTAAATTTGTGTCAAAAATATTTGCGTAGATATTTTATTTATTATCAATAAATCATATTTTGATTTAAATTCCCAGAGTTTAATCATTTAAGCTTATGAAGATTTTTGTTAGAACAATATTTATAGTAAATAATACTTTATGAATAATTTTCAAAAGCAAACATGAAATAATGGTATCAATATATATATTTTATTTTGAGTATTTATCTTGAATGGGGAAAGATTTAAAGAGAATACCAGTGTTTAAATTATTAAGTTAATAGATGTTATGAATGAATCTGACTTATTGTATAAATGGAAAGACGAAGAAATCAAGCTTCTGAATGATTTAAATTACTTTTAATTACAGAGACGACATCGAAGATGAATGGAATAAACTATCAAAGATATTGCACAATCATACTTTTTTATAGGGAATTATTTCTATTTTGATTTATTGATCCTTTAAATTTCTATCATCCAAGCGACACTCAATATGAGATCTATCAATTACTTAAGAAATTCATATTAACTTTAGACATCAGTTGATAGCTAGGGTTATAGAACCACTAAAAGATTCTATATTCATGTAAATTATTTAAATTAAATTTTAGGAAAAGCTATGTTAGTCACTTAAGAAGAATGTTTTATTTAAATTAAATTGAATTGATCCTTGATTTATTTATTAACCAAGACAGTCAGGTTCAAGATGAGTTCCATAAACATTTATAATGATTAAATCAATCATTTATAGAAATTTATATCGCATTTTTAAGTCTTATCAACATAGAATATATTGATGACACTAAATATAAGTAAATACGTCACTAATTAAAAATACATCACATTAAACAATTTTAAATAGATATTTCATCATGATTTATTTACAAATAATCAATTCTAATTTTACTACTCTATTCTTATAAATTATAATTTACTTTCTCAAAGATGGACTAATATTGATGATATATTAAATTTAATATGTTACTTAAATATAAGGAACGTCTTTTGACTATAATAAATTATGTTGATAATAGCAACAATCAGACTACTCATAGCACTTAGCAATGAAAATGACTTAAGATTTCTCAATGTTTAAGAAGCGTCGCTTCGACAGATCGATTGAAGTCTCAGAGAGAGATGGCCTATACATCTACAAACTGGACTATTACGCAAGTCACTTGAATCTCATTGAAGATCTGCATGAAGGCGAGATCATGCTTGGAAATAACTTAAAAATGACGAGGCAGTTTGTGGAGAGTCATGGAGAGTGCAAGAACATGTTTACTTATCACACAAATCTCAGAGATATTACCATTCAAGAGGAGAATCTCAAGGGATCTTTTTGTATTGTGCATGGATATGGCGAAAACTCAGACATTCACCTAGAGAGCGCAATTCAATACGCATTGAATGGCTTTGACGTGCATCTTATTGATTTGAGGGGATTTGGAATGACTGGAGGTACACGTATGGCTGGTTTTAAGATACATGATTTACATTATGACGTGGCTGTTTTACTCAGATGGGTAAACCCTAACTTACCCTTATTCATCTATGGTCATAGTATGGGAGGTTTGACTATACTTTCATTCTTGATTAACAATCCATAACTCAACATCAGTGGTGTCATTTTAAGTGCTCCACTGACTGGGTTTCATCCAATAAGTTAAGTAGATGACACAAAAGCTAATTTTATGGTTATATCAATTTTATCTTTGATTAAATTTATTTCAAAATTAAATTTTCATAATTTGAAATTCTAAATTATAATGAAAGTAAGATTAAATTTTTATAATGATATTTTATCATATTATTACATTCCCTGTAATTTAGTTAGAATTATTGGTCATGAAATAGAAGTAAATTTTATCATCACACTTTAAATTCGTTTTATAGGACTTTGTCATTAATCCTAAAATACCTACTCATTTGATCTGTAGTGATAAAAGAATCTTTTAGGAATTCTTATAAAATAGAAAAATGATTCCATTCATGTCTCTTGGTCTTATTGGCAGTATGGTAGAATACAGTATTTTTTTATATAAGCTGTTTTATTATAGAATAAAATCTTAAAATAGTTTAATTAAAATATTGGATTCATATCAGTACATTTTACATAACTAAGCTATTTCTTTATCTGGTTTTTCGATATATTCCTTTTCTAATTTATCAATGAGTTTTTTGCTAAACTTAAAACTTAAAGCAGTTTTAATGAGAAGGTCAACATCAATGCTTTCAGAAAATGTTCTTATAGTAGTGAATATATTCTCTATATCTTAATTCATTAGAGTTTGCATGTTTAATTTGAACACTGCCAGAGCGATTCTATAGAGAATCTTTTTCCCCTCTATCATGAATATATCCCAAATTCTAACTACGCATTCAAATGGGAAATTAAGTGCATATATTGTCATAAACCATTAAGATAGATACATAGATGGCTCGTACTTGGAGTTTAGTAACTGTGTGTGAAGTTTTGGAAGATACTTTTTCATTAAGCTTAAATGTACATAGAAAGCTTTCTATAGGCCTGGCATTTTTGGTAAGTACAAATCCCTCATATTATAAGTCTTCAACAGCCCGACCATACAACAGAATGCATCTTCCATGTCCATATAAGTCAAAAGAACAGCTGCCATGTATCCCATTCCTTAAACATAACCAGACTCTGGCTCTGCAATTGATAAAGCTTTGAGCACACAAAATAATGCCTTCTGACCTACTCCAAACCTCTCTCTGAAGAAAATATGTTTTGGAAAGGTTCTCGATACATCTTTGAATATAGAGATTATTGTCTTCTAATCACCTGGTTGCTCAAGTAATGACTTGAAGAATTGTGACTTTTCCTTGGGTAAGTGCTACTAACCTTGAACAAGCATTTACCAAGCATACCCTCTAATTGAATCTGGAATTCCTTTTCTGCATCTCTTTTTAAGCTTAACATGAATCTTATCAGGATATTCTTCGAGCATCTCTTTCCACTTGAACAATCGAGCATTCTCCTGTTTTAGAATTCTAACTGACTTTTTATCTTCTGATGCAGAATTTTCTTTCTTTTGAGAGGGAGATTTTCCTTTCTATTATTGTTTCTGTTTTGGTGTGCTGTCTTATTATTCAAAAGTAGCAGGACCAGCATCCATTACTGATCTCATATTTTAATTATTAGTTGGAGTAACAGATTACTCATAGTTAAAATCCTCTTAAACGAATCCGAATTAATTAGCAACAAATATATCATCAAAAGTTATCAGTAGACTAATCATTCTTATATTACTTTAATGACTGTTAAGTCTAATAATTTTCAACTAATTAATTAGTAATTGAGACTTTATTGTTATTCACAGGACTGTTTGATGCAACTTATTTGGAAAAATATTCCATTATTTCATCATTCCCATAGTTTGACTCCTTCACCCTTTACTTTGCCGATTTCAAATTATCTAAAACATTATATTTTATTGTGTTGTCATTATTATATTAAATTATTATTGTAGATTTTTACCTGAGTTTGCTGGTAATTTGCCTGAGCTGTATTATTAATGATGCTATGACTCCATCAAAATAAGTAAGTTTATATATAATTAAGATAAAATGATTTATTGCAAATATTTTCTTTAATTAATTCTTAAAATAGCACTATAAAAATAAAGTTTACAATTTTTAGTGATAGAATTTAAATTAAAACATCTTAAGATTAAAATTTTTCTAGTAAGAAGGTTATTTATGGTGGAGAATAAAATAAAAAATTAATCAAATTATAATGAGCTTTATATATTTAATTTTATGCTGATTCAATTCGAATTAATTGAGAATCTAATTAGAAAAATATAATTGAATATTGAATATGGGTTCATCCAATCATTCATATTAGTTATTTATTTCAATAACTAGATAATTATTACTGTATTATTATTTATAAATATACTATCACCAACAAACAGCCAAAAGAGATAATAAGTAAAATTTATAGGCAATCTTATTAATATCTAATGTTTAGGCTTTCTGGCTTTAGGCTTGGAAATCTCTTGAATTTATATAGATATATAAATAATTAATTAATATATGAATATCAGACTAGTGTCATTTATTGCAGTGAGTGCATTTAGTGCCTACAAAACAAACGGAGCAGTGATCGGTAATACTTATCAAAGTTGTCTTGATTTCGCTGCATCTTTCGATAATACATGTCCTGATGCTTAAAAAAATAATATGCATGTATTCCTCTTAAATAAAAATAAAATAGTAAAAATAAATAATAATTTCTATTTTAAAATTTTTAAAAAGTGTAAATTTGATTAATGACTTTGATTAATTAAAATAGATGCTTCTGACCCTGATGTCTCATTATAATACTACTTTGGTTAAGATATTGATTAACTTTAGATAATATATTATTATTAACTTGAAGGTGACATTATATAAATATATAATAGATTACTTTCATAATTTAAATGATTTTTATCATATGTTTTATAAATCTTAAGTATTTTACTAAGAAACTATAACAAATCATTTATGTAAAGTGAAACAGTCACATGCGATGCTTTAAAGAACAAATGCCCAGTGGCTACTAAAGGCCTCAATTATTTAGCTGGCTCTCAGATCTACAGCTAGTCTACCCCTACTGCTCCTTGCACTTGGGTGCGCAAGCTATGTGTATCATGCATTAGATTACCAGTATCTTAAACCATTCCATATATTATAAGGAATGATAATTTATTGTACAGAGATGAATTAAAAATTTATATACAAAAAATATTCATTTTATTCCAGCTGGAGTTTCAGTTGAAGCAATGATCAGAGTTTTAGGAAACAATCTTAATACTTTTTTTATATATATTTAATGATCTCAAAGATTATTATTAAGTTATTGGAAAGTTTTAAGAAAAATTAAAAAAAGCTATACAACTAAATTTATAAAATAGCATTTATTAAAATTTTTTCAAATTAAATAGTTTTTCTTTTAATTACTTGAGATATAAATTTTGACATAATTATAAAATTTTAAGAACATATTTATTTATTAGATACTGATAATTACTATTCTTTAACGAGTATGTAAAATAAGAGAAGTAGATATTTTATTTAAAATTAAGAAATTTGTAAATATATCATAGTATCAAATTAAACTCTATAATTAAAATGTTCTTGGCAATAATTAATTGAATATGCCCAACCATTGTTTCGGAACTGAAAATCCCCCAATACCTACAGTAATAGACTTCGCTGTGGCATTTAATGCTCAACTCATAGATTAAAATAAAAAAATTAACGGTGCTATTTATATATAAATTGGTTTTCAATGACATTACATAATATAGAGTTTGAATTATTATATTTTTTTAATTTACCCACCAGATTAGGAGGAGTTTGTGTGCAATCTACTAAGTTTCTCAGACACCTACAAATCTTAATATGGAGATGTTGATTTGATAGGGGACTTTGCATTTGATATACCTTATTTTGGCTTACCAACCTACACTATCACTAGATTAATAATAAATTAAAGAAAAGTATATTAAATAATTTATTTGAAATAACTTCTTGTCATATCCTTAATTCAAATTTTATTAATAAAATGAACGAAAAATTAAGAATTTATCATAGCAAAATAAGAAACTAAATAATATTTAATAACATAAGTCATAAATTATGTCTTTTTTCATAAAATATAGCCATAAATTGTAATTAATCATTGTTTGAAATTATTTTTGAAAAAAATGGTAATTAATTAACATATTTTAACCGACTATATTGTGGATAGTTCATAAAATAAATCGCTTAAGAGAGAATAAAAATAATTAACTTTAATATTAATATTGTAAATTCTCTAATTTTTGTTTTCTTTTGAATAATATATCTTCCAAATGATTTTATATTTAGTTTCTAGAAATATGAATATAAATTACACTAATGCTTACGTTATGGATGAAGCCACTGGTATGGCATTGAATATAGTATTTTCTAACTATATATATATGTTTTGAAATCACCTTTAATTAAAATGAATGGAGTTCTGTTTAAGGCAGCCACGGGAGCTTAAGGCTATGATAGAGTTCAACCAAGAGACCCCTCAGAGACTAAAACACTTGTCAAAAAGACTTTCGATTAATGTTTAGGATCCACTGATACACTCGACACTTATCAAAATTATTAATAGGTTTTTATCATGTTTTATCAATGAGTTATAACTATGTTTATTTTTTAAAGTATATTTTGGAAATTCATTTTTCGTTAACTAATATTTAATGTTTTTAACTGTTCCTGAAGATGATTTAGTTCAATTATAAATAAATGTGAGTGGACTATAAAATTAAAACATTCATCTGCAATAAATGTTTAAGGAATTCAAATAAAAAAGGCACAAAATTTAATTCTAACTAAGCAAAGTTTATAATTTTCATTTACATTTAACATAATTTTTTAAAAATATAATTAAGACAATTTTAATTTAAATGAATAACAACTTTTCTTCTTTAATGATAAAAGAAATATAATTTGAATAAAATGGGATATATTTATAAAAATACTCTTTTTTTTATTAGGGAATTATAAAGAATAACTTATTAACTTATTCAAAATTTAAATAACTATCTTAAATATAATGTAAAAATATGATAAACTATCTAAAAGCTTGTCAATATTTTTATAAAGTATTAATGAATGATTTAAATCAAATAATTAAATCCAGAAATATATGAAATTTTAGTGATTCCGTTTCTAATTTAGACTTTCCTACTTATGATAAAAGCTCAGACGGAGTTTATCATTACACAATTATATTACTATATTATATTTTTTAAAAAATACTTTAATTATTTTGCTAACTTTATATAGGTATTAATTGAAACAACTTATACTCCATGCATTTATGGTGGCGAATTGACAGATTTATCATATAAGTGCGAGACTGACCCCACTTGCAAGAAATCACCCACCTTGATCTTTGATAAAATTACCAAGGAATCTGATAGAGTTGTCAAGCCAATGGGGCTCGCTAAGGATGGCAGAATCATGTATGGACTTTTAATTTTTCATGAATATATAAAATATTTATAATTGGTAGGTATTAATGAATTATATGGACCTTATCGTAATGCTGATTCAATGTGGGATTCATGTTATATATTTCTCTATATTAGTTCATGTGATGTAGATGTTTGCAATGGCAGACCAACCTAAGGTATCTATGGATATTACGCAACCGACTTCTTCCCTTACACTGTCGGGTGCTGGGGTCCAGGAGTAGATATTAATAACAGACTTTTATTCCCAAGCTGCACTTCATACCCTAGACAATGCCCCAGAACTGAATATCTTAAGAACTCAGCATAAGATCTAAAAGATTTATCTTGTATATTATTAGTATTATATAATTTATTTAAAATTCTTATTCTTATAATTAAATCTATCATAGAAATTCTTTGGACCAATTTTGTCAATTGCCTTTTTGTTCAACTTTATGCTTTGAACAATTTTATTTGAAAAATAAAATTTCAAAATTACCTCAAATATTAAATTGTATTGTGATTGCAGATTATTATTGAAAATAGTTCAGACTATAAATAAGATAGAAGCAAATTCAATATTTTAATCTTAACTTTTAATTCTTAAATTTTGAGAACTTAAGAGGATAATTTTTTATTTAAAAGTATTGGAATAAATATAAATAATCATTATCATAAGCAAATATATTTGCCTATAATAAATATAAAAATAATTATATTTAAGAGATTTTGCCAAATTTAAGCTAATTTAGTAGCTGTGCTCCAATAAATTTTGGAATCCGCGATAATTCGTAAAAACTAAAAAATTCACAAAAGGGCTGAAATTTATAAGTTTTGCTGCTTGTATGATGCTTATTAGCTCATAAATCAAGGGGACTTTATTTCAAAATATTAAAAATATGCATATATAATTAAGCAACTTATTTATAATATTTCAATAGGTGTATCATAATATGTAGGAAATACATTTTAAATCATTGAATAAATAATCTTTAACATGATTAAGGATTACTTTTATCTCTAAGTTAATCACAAATATTTTATACATTCTAAGCATGTTTGGACTTTGCAAGCTAATTCAATTAAACTTGTGAAAAATATCCAGGAACTGATTACAACTCTTAAGATTACTATTATTAAATTCTTTATAATATGAGAAATTCTGATATAATTTAACAATAATATATCAACTTAAATGAGAATTTATTGGGAAAAAATTGAACAAAACTCAATTGACTTTGTAAAATGTATAGAGATTCAAAAATCTAGTATTTATTTTTAATATTTTTCATTTAAAAACATTTAACAATCTATTTTTCCTATTTA
The DNA here is from genome assembly GCA_000711775.1 of Oxytricha trifallax. Taxonomy (NCBI): domain Eukaryota; phylum Ciliophora; class Spirotrichea; order Sporadotrichida; family Oxytrichidae; genus Oxytricha; species Oxytricha trifallax. The sequence continues at coordinate 23,483 of ARYC01008441.1, forward strand.
ATAAATGAATAAATATCAGCAATTTATTTTTACTAAATTCCATAATAAAACTAAATATTAATGATGATAAAAATATAAAAATTATTGCATTTTCAAAATAAAACTTTATTTATATATAAAGTTATTTTATTAAATTTATGTCTTAATAAGAATTTAGCAATAAGAATGGTTTTACAATCAAAATCTTGACAGCATTTAAAGTGAGAAATTCTTTGAAAACATTTGATATTCTATTTTATATAAAAAGTTTGTAAATATTATGTGAGACAGTTGAATCAAAATTATATTAAAAATTTTAATTATTGTAATATAGAACAAAGTTCTTAAAATTTAAATAATTGGGTGAAGGGTGGATAACTGTCTCCCTACTACACTTTTATATAAAAATATTTAATAAAAATCTAAAATTCTCTTCGAAAATCTATAAAAGAGAAATTTCATTAAAACTTTTAAACTCGTTTTAGACCAATACATTATATTAAAATATGTTTTTAATATTTAATATTTCTATTTTTATGCATTTTTTACACTAAATTTTGTGATTTTAATTAGTTAATCATAATAAAAAAGGAATGGTTAATTGCTTAAATGAAACTCTTATGATATAATTTGGTGTTTCAAAAAATAAATGTATTAGGGTTATATACATATTTCATTAAAATCTAATCCTTTATGATGTACATAAAGTTTATATATTTATAAGCCATTTTAGAATTTATGATTACTTAATAAAATATTAGAAAAAGTTTAACCATTTTTGAAAAAAAAATGAAAACTTTCCATTTTGGTGATGAGATAGTACCATCCAAATAATTATGAAAATGTGATGCTTTAAACGACTAATGTCCAACTTATGTTAAAAATAAGTTCCTCTTCATTAAAAACGATCCAGTTTATCAAATTGATTTTATAAAATTAGAATTTTTTATATAAAAATAAAAATAACCTTTTTATTAAAAATTTCAAGAAGACATTAATTATATTTGGCTTTTTTGAAAATGAAAGAAAATAATAAACTTTATTTGCAATCCAAAAGTAATTTGATTATTATTAAAATTGACTTGAAAAGAGGACAGTCTTGCTCTTGGTAAAGATAGCTCTGTGTTTTGTGTTTTCCGATTGATTTAGATACAGATTCCCTCGTGATTGAAGGCCAAAAAATTGATGTTAATGCTTTAATCAGAGTTATCAGCAATTAATAAAATGCAATTTTATGGGATGTTATCTGGCATGATAAAATTTACTTAGAGATTAAATTTTTTAACAAATTGCAATATCTTTTAACTTTAATACTCTTTTATCAAGCGATTTTTACTCAAATCTTAAGTCTATCAGTTTATTATAGTCTTTTTCTTCTACGATTTCAATTTTTTTTCTCAAATAATTCTTCCAAACATAGTTATATTTTTTATTTTTTGCTTATAAAGTGTTTAAATTATCTCGTAATTTAATTTTTAAGATTATATATTTTTCATTTGAAAATAAATGTGCTTCAAAATTAAAATTTAATAATTCTATGCAATTTTCAAAAAAACATTGATATATATAAAAAATTTACAGGATAGGAAACTTTCCCATTATTTTAAAGCAATTTGATTAGATTACTATTTTTCATACATTTCACAAAAAATGAATGGAATGCTTGATCATTGTTTCTCCACAGATGTACCTCCTGTACCATAAGCCATAGACTTTCTTTAATTCTTCAATTATTAAATTGGTTTAAATTCACCAAAATCTGATAATTAAATGTGAATAAGTCAATATAGAAAGGATTTATACAAATCATATTTTATTGAATCCACAAGGCCCAAATGACTTTCAACTAAACGGCAAAATCTATTAAAAGGATTAAGATTCATATCTCTGCAATACCAAGAGCTTTACTATTAAAATATATTTATTTTGATTATAAATACATTTAGAATATTAGATGCATTAAATTACAGTTCTTATTAATTTACAAACGATTTCAAGGGAGATCTGAGCATTTCATTGATTGGTTAAACATTGGTGATTGATCCATTGAGTAATGGAGGAGCAAACGATTAATTACACAATGAATGATATGCTTATAATTAAAAGAAATGCTGTTGTAATATTAAAGTTGATTTTTATCAATTATTCTTTAAATTTAATGAGGCAGTTGGAATTGCTATTAATGGCGTTTTGATCAAACCAGCCGAAGGTGGAAATGGTATCGATCAAATCTTCCAAAGAGTCCAGGATGATGCCAAGCCCAGTCCCAGAAAACAGCTTGATCAATCAAAACCCCAAAACCCCTTAGTGAGGTTTATAAGTGCTTTGATTTGTAGGGTATAGTTGGGGTCTTATTGGGGTTAGTAGAGAAATTAGGCCAATTTGCAAAATGAGAAATAGAAATTAGCGAAATTTAGGGTCTATTTATGATGAGTAATATTTAGATTTACTGCTTAAGCTTAGGTATGGTACAAGTATTAATATAGACTAAGCCAAACCTGTACTAAATTATGCAGCAATAGCAAAGTTATTACGCAAGAGTGCCTCAACTGTTAGGTATCACTGCTTGCTAGCTGTTTAGCATTTTAATTCTGGTTGTTGAACCCATCCTGCAAGAAAATAAAAGTTCTCTCAGGCTCATATTGACTTCCTCTGCGACTCTAAGACTTTGAAGTATTGGGCACACTTTCCGTTAGACTAGCGAACTGTGATGTTTCATCGCAGGTTTCCTGACATGCATATATCATCCTTAAACTATAGCCAACATTTATAGAAGAAATGGTATTACTTTTAAGACTGTCAACCTTATTATAAGAGTGAATGGCTTTAATGTTCCATTTTATAATTTAAACTATATAATATTTTTTATTATTTAATTATACTTTATATATGATTAAATGCAGAGGGCTATTACTAATAACATCAAGTTCATACATCCAGATGAAGCTGTGTTCACCTTCAACACTTTTATTAATAAGTCTTGGTATAAGAAGTATAATAATATAGAAGTCTACGATTAGAAAGTAAAGGTTGTAACCCATGCAATTTTAGCTGGTATTAGTGAAGACTCTGGCTTCAAAAGTTATGTTATTCATCCTCGCTCTATTAAGCGAGAGTAGTACATAGAGTTCCTACATAAGCTGAGAGATAAATACAATGATTAAGTAATCATCCTGTTTGTTGACAACCTCTCAGTTCATAAGACTAAGGAGCCTAGGAAAGCTTATGAAGAATTAAACATTACTCCTGTATTCAATGTTCCTTACAGCCCTTAATTTAATGGAATTGAATTCTACTGGGGTTAAATAAAGACGCACTACAACAAACTGCTGCTATATCACCTAATGCATGACTTGCCTATAGAATATAGTAGACTTGATTTAGAGTAGCTGCAAGAGAGTAAGCATAGATAAGACAACAGTTTGTGTGAGAGAAGGAAGAATGAATGTTTATAAATAAGTTTTAGATTTAAATGAATGAATAAGTTCACATATTAAACTAACCCATAAAGGGGTTTGGCTTCTCTTTCTTCTCCTCTTCTTATGGCTTTCTTAGGCCCATATTTCTTCTCTTAGTGCCAGCTCCTGCATCTATGTTCATTTCATCTGGTTTTTAGACATTCTTTATAAAGCCTCTTGCTCACCTCATAAATTGCCTGCAACTTTCTTTCTCTGTGAACCTTTGCATGCTCTTTCATAAGATATATGCCAGTGCCAGATTTTCCTACAAAGTTATATGTCAAAGCTTACTTGAAAGATAAGGATGCTTCTTAAGTTCCTCTAGCCAAGCTGAGCTTATTAGAATGCCTTGCTTTTTTTTAGTCTTCAGGAGAGATAGAATATCGTTTCTTATGTGCTTCTTCAATTATTTCTCTGAGATACTCCTCTTTTATTGTACCAAGACCACCAAAGAAAAAGTTCCTCTCTGGTAGTTTATTAGAGAGTTGTTTCTTGGTAGGAAGGTAAACTACCACTTCCTCATCTTACAATGGCATCCTCATAAAGATTAGTGACTGAAATCTCGGGGTAGTTGGGAATTTCGATTAGTTTAATCTCTTTATTTTTAAAAGCTTTCTTCTCCTCACAAAGTATTGCTTTCAAGAATGAAATTTTGGTAC
>ARYC01008443.1:0-26039 GCA_000711775.1 Oxytricha trifallax
AGACAGTGCAGATTTATAATTAAGCTCGATGCAATACTGCTTGCTAAAGATCATGTTGCTTTTCGCCTCCCTCTATATTAAATGACATTAAGAGACTACATTTAAGATTATAGAGTTCCAAAGTAGCTACCTCTTATTCTTACAAATGTTTGCAAAGGCATAGAAGAGCTGTACACTTTAGGGTATGTTCATAGAGACTTGAAGCCTGAGAATATCATGCTTGACTATTCACCTCTCAGAGTAGTAATAATTGATTTCAATAGATCATAAAGAGTTGAAGCTTCAGGACTTGGCAACGTTTATGGTACTCCTGGATACTTTCCAGAAAGGGAGGACTGGAGAGATGGTGATATTAAGGGGTATGTATGGGCTCTAGCAGGAATTATTGCTGAATGCGATATGCAAAGAAATGATTATTATAGCTGTAAGAGAGAGAAAGATTCAAAGTAGAGAATACAGCATATCTAGACTAGAATAAGATAAAAGGTAAAATGAAAGATATGGCTGAGCAGATTATCTTAAGACCAAACCACAGAGCAGAGCAAACAATAGACTAAATGATCAACTGGATAGGAGATATTAAATTTAGAAAATTAGCACATGATTCCAAGGTATAGTTTGAGTGAATAGTAAAAATAAAACCCCTCTAATACACACTACTATACATTACATTTAAACATTAAACCCCTACAGAAACGCTATTAAAACCCTAATAAAGTATGCACTAATAGTCTACTTTTATCAATCAAAAACTCAATCAAACTACTGAAAGGGTTTTGGGGTTTTGATTCGCTAGAACAACAACAATGAATTGCGGAAAAATAGATAGGAAAAACTAAAAATATATTTATCAAAGTAATCTTTTTCGTTCATAACGCTCTCCGACATATTAATAGTTAAGTTCAAATCCCATTATCAAGAGATTGACTGCAATAAAAGATGTTTTTTAATTTAATGAAGACTCTGATAAGATGAAAATCGACATGTGCAAAGAGTCAAGCTTGTTGTTTCTTAAGATTGTTGACTACTCTATAGACTGCTGAATTTTTGTGCTTAAAATCTAACAAAAATGAACCACACTAGTTGATTGTCATTTTTTATTTCCAAAAGGTTAAGAATTGCGATCAAACGTTTTGTAGCCATCTTTATGTTTTGGCTAAAATTATAAGCCAGGAAATAATTAAATTTCAATTCTCTACATTATTTTTTCTTTGCATCTCTTTTGGTGGCTAGAAGCTAGTGAATATTCTCAAATAGAATTAACTACTCCATACAATGAATTTCAATAATTGCTTCATGTAACAAGTCACTAAATCATAATGCTAATTTCCTTTGAAAATTAGCGTTATAGATGCGAGCAAGCATGAAAGATTCGCGAAACAAATTTCTTTAAAGGCATTATTAACTTGCATGTCAGAATTTAACATGGATTATTTCATTAATTGCAAGCAGGTGAAAAAACCCCGAAACCCCTTCTTAGTTTTAAAATATCTTTTGAATGTAATGCTTGTGAGTTAGGGTTTATTTGATACTCTTGATCTCATTTTAGATAAAATGCAAAATTACAACTAAGCTTTTAGAAAAGCATTTAAGCCCGGCTATGTCCCTCTAATTCTGAAGCATTTATTAAAGTTAACAACTTGCAATAACATCGCTAATGTGGAACTCATTATTGAAATAAAGAGAGTTAAATTGGAACTGCTGAAAGTAAACATAGAATAAATAAAAAGAGACTAGTATGAGAATTTAAACATTAAAAGAAGTTGACCCTTATTTGAAGTAATTAGAAAATCTAACCTAGACACACATATTCGATGAAAGAGGGAGAGAGATAGAGTGACCAATTGATTAGGTTTATTGCTGCTTTTTAAGTTTCAATTGACAAAAGCAACTTTTTAATTTTGCGAATATAGCGTTCTTGTTAAAAATTAATTAATGCATTTACTTAAAACTTATTGGACTATTTGAACTCGCTTTTACACTTGCAAAAATAATGACTATCGCTTGTTTCTATTGTTGAATTGAAGTTATCGAAAGCACGATCTAGCAACATAATATAGGCTTGATAAATCTAAATCAAGTTGCTTTCTCAAAGGTTCCAAAAATTTGAAATATTTATTTTGATATTCTTTTTAAAATATTTATTTTAATACTCATTTTAAATATTTATTTAAAATATTTACTTATTTTTAGTGAATAAATTTATTGTATATTGCTAGAATACAAATGAATTGGGAAACTAGAAGGAAAAATTAAAAATAAATTTTATCAAAGATAGATAACCTTTTCGTTCATAAGGCTCTCCGACCTATTTTTAGTCAAATCCAAATCCCATTATCGAGAGATTGAATGCAATAAAAGATCTATTGAGTTGAATGAGGACTCTGATAAGATAAAGATCGTCATGTTCAAAGAGTCAAGCTTGTAGTTTCTAAGAATTGAACTCTATAGACTGCTGAATTTTGTGCTTAAAATCTAACAAAAATGAACCACACTAGTTGATTGTCATTTTTTATTTCCCAAAAGGTTAAGAATTGCGATCAAACGTTTTGTAGCCATCTTTAAGTTTTGGCTAAAATTATAAGCCAGGAAATAATTAATTTCAATTCTCTACATTATTTTTTCTTTGCATCTCTTTTTTTGGTGGCTAGAAGCTAGTGAATATTCTCAAATAGAATTAACTACTCCATACAATGAATTTCAATAATTGCTTCATGTAACAAGTCACTAAATCATAATGCTAATTTCCTTTGAAAATTAGCGTTATAGATGCGAGCAAGCATGAAAGATTCGCGAAACAAATTTCTTTAAAGGCATTATTAACTTGCATGTCAGAATTTAACATGGATTATTTCATTAATTGCAAGCAGGTGAAAAAAACCCCGAAACCCCTTCTTAGTTTTAAAATATCTTTTGAATGTAATGCTTGTGAGTTAGGGTTTATTTGATACTCTTGATCTCATTTTAGATAAAATGCAAAATTACAACTAAGCTTTTAGAAAAGCATTTAAGCTCGGCTATGTCCCTCTAATTCTGAAGCATTTATTAAAGTTAGAACAACTTGCAATAACATCGCTAATGTGGAACTCATTATTGAAATAAAGAGAGTTAAATTGGAACTGCTGAAAGTAAACATAGAATAAATAAAAAGAGAGTAGTATGAGAATTTAAACATTAAAAGAAGTTGACCCTTATTTGAAGTAATTAGAAATCTAACCTAGACACACATATTCGATGAAAGAGGGAGAGAGATAGAGTGACCAATTGATTAGGTTTATTGCTGCTTTTTAAGTTTCAATTGACAAAAGCAACTTTTTAATTTTGCGAATATAGCGTTCTTGTTAAAAATTAATTAATGCATTTACTCAAAACTTATTGGACTATTTGAACTCGCTTTAACACTTGCAAAATTAATGACTATAGCTTGTTTCTTTTATTGAATTAAAGTTATCGAAAGCACGATCTAGCAACATAATATAGGCTTGATAAATCTAAATCAGGTTGCTTACTCAAAGGTTCCATAAATTTTAAATATTTATTTTGATATTCTTTAAATATTCATTTTCAATTATTTTCATTTTTTTAATACTCATTATATTTGAAATATTTAACTTATTTTTAGTAAATAAATTTATTGTATATTGCTAGAATACAAATGAATTGGGAAAATAGAAGGAAAAATTAAAAATATAATTTATCAAAGTAATCTTTTTCGTTCATAACGCTCTCCGACATATTAATAGTTAAGTTCAAATCCCATTATCAAGAGATTGACTGCAATAAAAGATGTTTTTTAATTTAATGAAGACTCTGATAAGATGAAAATCGACATGTGCAAAGAGTCAAGCTTGTTGTTTCTTAAGATTGTTGACTGCTCTATAGACTGCTGAATTTTGTGCTTAAAATCTAACAAAAATGAACCACACTAGTTGATTGTCATTTTTTATTTCCCAAAAGGTTAAGAATTGCGATCAAACGTTTTGTAGCCATCTTTATGTTTTGGCTAAAATTATAAGCCAGGAAATAATTAAATTTCAATTCTCTACATTATTTTTTCTTTGCATCTCTTTTTTTTGTGGCTAGAAGCTAGTGAATATTCTCAAATAGAATTAACTACTCCATACAATGAATTTCAATAATTGCTTCATGTAACAAGTCACTAAATCATAATGCTAATTTCCTTTGAAAATTAGCGTTATAGATGCGAGCAAGCATGAAAGATTCGCGAAACAAATTTCTTTAAAGGCATTATTAACTTGCATGTCAGAATTTAACATGGATTATTTCATTAATTGCAAGCAGGTGAAAAAAACCCCGAAACCCCTTCTTAGTTTTAAAATATCTTTTGAATGTAATGCTTGTGAGTTAGGGTTTATTTGATACTCTTGATCTCATTTTAGATAAAATGCAAAATTACAACTAAGCTTTTAGAAAAGCATTTAAGCTCGGCTATGTCCCTCTAATTCTGAAGCATTTATTAAAGTTAGAACAACTTGCAATAACATCGCTAATGTGGAACTCATTATTGAAATAAAGAGAGTTAAATTGGAACTGCTGAAAGTAAACATAGAATAAATAAAAAGAGAGTAGTATGAGAATTTAAACATTAAAAGAAGTTGACCCTTATTTGAAGTAATTAGAAAATCTAACCTAGACACACATATTCGATGAAAGAGGGAGAGAGATAGAGTGACCAATTGATTAGGTTTATTGCTGCTTTTTAAGTTTCAATTGACAAAAGCAACTTTTTAATTTTGCGAATATAGCGTTCTTGTTAAAAAATTAATGCATTTACTCAAAAATTATTGGACTATTTGAACTCGCTTTAACACTTCCAAAAATAATGACTATCGCTTGTTTCTATTATTGAATTAAAGTTATCGAAAGCACGATCTAGCAACATAATATAGGCTTGATAAATCTAAATCAAGTTGCTTACTCAAAGGTTCCAAAAATTTAAAATATTTATTTTAATATTCATTTTAAATATTCATTTTAATAATCATTTTAAATATTCAATTAAAATATTAACTTATTTTTATAATAAACTTATTGTACATTGCTAGAATACAAATGAATTGGGAAATAGAAGAAAAAATTAAAAATAAAATTTACCAAAGTAATCTTTTTCGTTCAAAACGCTCTCCGACATATTAATAGTTAAATTCAAATCCCATTATCAAGAGATTGACTGCAATAATGTATTGAACTTAATGAAGACTCTGAAAAGATGAAAATCGACATGTGCAAAGAGTCAAGCTTGTTGTTTCTTAAGATTGTTGACTACTCTATAGACTGCTGAATTTTTGTGCTTAAAATCTAACAAAAATGAACCACACTAGTTGATTGTCATTTTTTATTTCCCAAAAGGTTAAGAATTGCGATCAATCGTTTTGTAGCCATCTTTAAGTTTTGGCTAAAATTATAAGCCAGGAAATAATTAAATTTCAATTCTCTACATTATTTTTTCTTTGCATCTCTTTTTTTGGTGGCTAGAAGCTAGTGAATATTCTCAAATAGAATTACTACTCCATACAATGAATTTCAATAATTGCTTCATGTAACAAGTCACTAAATCATAATGCTAATTTCCTTTGAAAATTAGCGTTATAGATGCGAGCAAGCATGAAAGATTCGTGAAACAAATTTCTTTAAAGGCATTATTAACTTGCATGTCAGAATTTAACATGGATTATTTCATTAATTGCAAGCAGGTGAAAAAAACCCCGAAACCCCTTCTTAGTTTTAAAATATCTTTTGAATGTAATGCTTGTGAGTTAGGGTTTATTTGATACTCTTGATCTCATTTTAGATAAAATGCAAAATTACAACTAAGCTTTTAGAAAAGCATTTAAGCCCGGCTATGTCCCTCTAATTCTGAAGCATTTATTAAAGTTAGAACAACTTGCAATAACATCGCTAATGTGGAACTCATTATTGAAATAAAGAGAGTTAAATTGGAACTGCTGAAAGTAAACATAGAATAAATAAAAAGAGACTAGTATGAGAATTTAAACATTAAAAGAAGTTGACCCTTATTTGAAGTAATTAGAAAATCTAACCTAGACACACATATTCGATGAAAGAGGGAGAGAGATAGAGTGACCAATTGATTAGGTTTATTGCTGCTTTTTAAGTTTCAATTGACAAAAGCAACTTTTTAATTTTGCGAATATAGCGTTCTTGTTAAAAATTAATTAATGCATTTACTTAAAACTTATTGGACTATTTGAACTCGCTTTTACACTTGCAAAAATAATGACTATCGCTTGTTTCTATTGTTGAATTGAAGTTATCGAAAGCACGATCTAGCAACATAATATAGGCTTGATAAATCTAAATCAAGTCTAGCTTACTCAAAGGTTCCAAAAATTTAAAATATTTATTTTAAAAATTCATTTTAAATATTCATTTTAATACTCATTTTAAATATTTATTTTAAATATTTACTTTTTTTTAGTAAATAAATTTATTGTATATTGCTAGAATACAAATGAATTGGGAAAATAGAAGGAAAAATTAAAATATAATTTATCAAAGTAATCTTTTTCGTTCATAACGCTCTCCGACATATTAATAGTTAAGTTCAAATCCCATTATCAAGAGATTGACTGCAATAAAAGATGTTTTTTAATTTAATGAAGACTCTGATAAGATGAAAATCGACATGTGCAAAGAGTCAAGCTTGTTGTTTCTTAAGATTGTTGACTGCTCTATAGACTGCTGAATTTTTGTGCTTAAAATCTAACAAAAATGAACCACACTAGTTGATTGTCATTTTTTATTTCCCAAAAGGTTAAGAATTGCGATCAAACGTTTTGTAGCCATCTTTATGTTTTGGCTAAAATTATAAGCCAGGAAATAATTAAATTTCAATTCTCTACATTATTTTTTCTTTGCATCTCTTTTTTTTGTGGCTAGAAGCTAGTGAATATTCTCAAATAGAATTAACTACTCCATACAATGAATTTCAATAATTGCTTCATGTAACAAGTCACTAAATCATAATGCTAATTTCCTTTGAAAATTAGCGTTATAGATGCGAGCAAGCATGAAAGATTCGCGAAACAAATTTCTTTAAAGGCATTATTAACTTGCATGTCAGAATTTAACATGGATTATTTCATTAATTGCAAGCAGGTGAAAAAACCCCGAAACCCCTTCTTAGTTTTAAAATATCTTTTGAATGTAATGCTTGTGAGTTAGGGTTTATTTGATACTCTTGATCTCATTTTAGATAAAATGCAAAATTACAACTAAGCTTTTAGAAAAGCATTTAAGCCCGGCTATGTCCCTCTAATTCTGAAGCATTTATTAAAGTTAGAACAACTTGCAATAACATCGCTAATGTGGAACTCATTATTGAAATAAAGAGAGTTAAATTGGAACTGCTGAAAGTAAACATAGAATAAATAAAAAGAGACTAGTATGAGAATTTAAACATTAAAAGAAGTTGACCCTTATTTGAAGTAATTAGAAAATCTAACCTAGACACACATATTCGATGAAAGAGGGAGAGAGATAGAGTGACCAATTGATTAGGTTTATTGCTGCTTTTTAAGTTTCAATTGACAAAAGCAACTTTTTAATTTTGCGAATATAGCGTTCTTGTTAAAAATTAATTAATGCATTTACTTAAAACTTATTGGACTATTTGAACTCGCTTTTACACTTGCAAAAATAATGACTATCGCTTGTTTCTATTGTTGAATTGAAGTTATCGAAAGCACGATCTAGCAACATAATATAGGCTTGATAAATCTAAATCAAGTTGCTTACTCAAAGGTTCCAAAAATTTAAAATATTTATTTTAAAAATTCACTTTAAATATTCATTTTTTTAATGTTCATTTTAAATATTAGATTTTTTTAGTAATTAAATTTATTGTATATCGCTAGAATACAAATGAATTGGGAAAATTGAAGGAAAAATTCAAATTATAATTTATCAAAGTAATCTTTTTCGTTCATAACGCTCTCCGACATATTAATAGTTAAGTTCAAATCCCATTATCAAGAGATTGACTGCAATAAAAGATGTTTTTTAATTTAATGAAGACTCTGATAAGATGAAAATCGACATGTGCAAAGAGTCAAGCTTGTTGTTTCTTAAGATTGTTGACTGCTCTATAGACTGCTGAATTTTGTGCTTAAAATCTAACAAAAATGAACCACACTAGTTGATTGTCATTTTTTATTTCCCAAAAGGTTAAGAATTGCGATCAAACGTTTTGTAGCCATCTTTAAGTTTCGGCTAAAATTATAAGCCAGGAAATAATTAAATTTCAATTCTCTACATTATTTTTTCTTTGCATCTCTTTTTTTGGTGGCTAGAAGCTAGTGAATATTCTCAAATAGAATTAACTACTCCATACAATGAATTTCAATAATTGCTTCGCATTTAAGCCCGGCTATGTCCCTCTAATTCTGAAGCATTTATTAAAGTTAGAACAGCATGCAAAAACATCGCTTATGTGGAACTCATTATTAATATAAAGATAGTTATTATAGTGAAGTTTCTTTATGCTTTTATTGCATCCTTATTCATTTTGGTACGATATAGTTTTATATTATGCTGAGTTATAGAAGCTATTTAATATTGCATTTTCTTGCATTGATTTTTATATATCTTCTCTATTATTCCCTTTTTATAAATAAATATAATTATTTTTTTTATAAATATTTTTCAAATATCTTACAAATTTTAATTATATTTTTTTAACGATCTTATATTCTCTTTATCACAAAAAATCCAGTTTATTTTTTTATATTTATTTATGTATCCTAATTTAATTTTTTTTTATATTTAAATTTATAAATGAGAGAATTACATTCAAATCATATTAATAAATTATATTTAACTCTATATTTTATGAAGTATTGTTATAATTTGCTAAAAACTATAAATTTAGGGATATTATAAATTGAAAGTAATTTAATAACTTTTTTTTTAAATATAAAATTATTTTTTCTTAAAAATTGTTATTTTGTGAGTCCATAACTCTAAAGTTTTTTCTCCCACATCTAAACCTCATTACATTCAATTCCTAAGCGTCTAAATTCTTTCATACTCAAAATGTTAAAAGTATATATTATTAGCGAGGAGGATTCCTCCCCTGATCCAAAAGTTTTATTTATAAAATATTATTCACAATATATTATTGGAAATTGATAAATTAAAATTTGTAAAAATAATTCAAAATGTAAAAAGTTTTAACGAAGATGGAGCAAGTCTACATTCACAATAATGGTTTTCTAAGTTACATTTTTATAGTATATATATCAAAATGTATTTTTATATTCTTTCAGCAATAAAGCATAGACTTGAGGGGAGAAGACGAGGCTTCATCAATGAGCAAAAAAAATAAAAATAAGATAAGTTGATTCATGCAGATGAAGATATCAATGAAGGTGAGTGGAAAGATGACATAGCTGTTCATTTTATTTCATTTCTTTTTAAGTTAATCCTTATGCTTCATTATATTATTAATTTTTATTCAAAAATACATGTATTTTATATTTTTAAATTACAAAAATTCTATGTTAAAAACCTCTTATTAACTTACTAAACTTATTAAATGCAAATTAATTACAATATTAGTCTAAATTATAAAATAATAAACAGTCAACTAGGCATGATCGGATTCAGTGATTCTTTACAGTCGATTTGCTTATAAATATCTGTTGCTTCTGTAATGACTTCTTAACTTAGATTTGTGTAACAATACAACTTCAAGTATATAAAACTACAATATTCTGAATGTATTAGAATTAGCCTAATTTCTAAAAGATTTTTAATGGTTTCTTTCTAAGTTAAGAAGTGTCAATAGTGTCAATTCTAAAGAACAGCCGCCTTTTTAGAAGTAATAACTTTATTTGGCGTAAACTTTGATGATTACTTTATTTTTAACGTCAAATAACAATTACTAGAAATATTATTCTTATTGTTTCTACTATTTTATTAGTAGTAAGTTAATTTGATTTAAACTTCAATCAAATTTTTATTTGATTATATTGTAGTAATACTTGCGTTATTTAAGTTTATTATTAAATTTTAATGTATTAGTTATTTAGAATATTTGCTTAGTAGTTAATTGACTTTTATGATTTAAATTTATTTTTTTTTACTTCTTTTTGTATTATAATGATAACTGTTACCACAACTTAAATTATTAAAATTTGCTAAACTTTATTCATAATGATTGCGCTTCTTATTTTAAAACTGTAAATGCAGCTCTACTTTAGTATTTATGAATAAAAGCAATAAAATTGATATTATTATAGTTATTCAAGTACTTACTTAAAAGTTAAAGTAATTTATATTACAATTCTTATAATGGAAATTGACTTCTATTATTGATTATTATAATTTCATTGAGATTTTAATAATATACTTGCTTGAAAATTTGTCGATTTTGTTGAAGAATTAACTATTATGTGCACATTTTTTAGATTATTAGGTAATTTAAATATATATTAATTTTAAATCATGTGACAATTTTATTTGATTATATATCAATTTTTATTAATGCAATGAAAAATATTATTATATATCAAAGATTAATCTCTAATACTTTATATGAAAGATTCCAAAAATTATTAACAATGGTCTAAGAAACAAAGAGTCATCAAAAGATATCTATCAGGAAAGACAAATTTAAGAAAGTTTTGAAAGTGTGCCTAATACAAGATGTAAAATAAATATATAAGAGAATAGAAAACCCTCAAGGATAACCCAAATCGATAACCAGAAAATAACCAAGAAACTATAAGGATAGAAAAGTATATTGAATCTATCTCCTGGCAAATGGAGAAACGCAAATATAGAAGAGGCCAAATGAAATTAGAGTTATAGTCATACCAGCTTTCTGCAAAAGCAAAACCATGGACTGCATGAACTGCATTTTAATAAGAATGACCATGATCATCAAAGATGCAACAAAAAGAAAATAACATGTGGAAGTAAGTAGGAAGTCTCGTAGTGATTCAGGAATATCTGTAATAAAATAATTAGATTGTTACTGAATTAAGGTTGCAATATCTTACAAATGGAATAATCAAATAGTAAGAGACCAGCAAGAAACAGATAACCAAGATTGCGATTAATTACCATCTTGATTGTTAACCATCAAGAACCCGATATCATGTGAACCAATATTTTAAATATCTCTAATAATACAAAGATCAACCTCATGATAAACTTAGAAATCGGTTTATCAAGATGAATATTGAAAAATCAGGATTATCTATTATGGAAGCATGAGTTAGAAATTAACTAGTGAAAAATGTGAGTAAATTGAAAAGAGTAGATTTAAAAACGGATAAAATGATTAAAAACACTAATATTCTCTCCAGGGAAAATATTTTTAAAGATGAATTTAAGGAATCTCGATGAGGAAGATGGAGGGTTATTCAATGAAATTGACAAAAAAATAACAGAAAAAAAGAGTTTTTTTTTTAATTTTATTAATGTAAATACCAAACAGGAGAGAAAATGGGCAATGGCAGAGACAGAAGCTCTAAAAAAATATTAATATTTTTAACTGCTACTAATTAGTGCGGCTTAAAGATCAAAATTAATTCAGTATACTGGTGTCATGTTATAAGTGCCTGTATTAGCGGTTACTTTTACTGTGATTTCTGAAGAAACGCTATTTGGCACATTTGGAAGACAAAATCATCAAACTTTCCTTGTATTTTAGAGGATTTGGCGGATTTGGTGCAACTGGTTCCAGTCAAATAGAGCAAAGTAAGGTATGATGAATTAAATGATTTTTATATATTTCAAGTATGTTTTGTAATGATTTATACTTTTAAAATAAAGATATAAAATGGCAAGTATTCTGCGGAAAGATTTAATCTTTAGCTTTCTAAATTATCTTTGACTGCGCAAAATTCTTGGCTTTTACTCTCCTATACCGAATCCATGGTTGTTTATTTATCCTCTTATCTAGTTACTTCATGCAGTATCTTGCCAAGTCTATGTTATTGAAAGATAGTAACTTATTTGCTTGCTTCTGTAGATTGCTAAGATCCAGTAAATTACATCTTGTCTCAAACGCTTCTTAATCGATCTTCTTAATTTTATTTAATAGCATTTGATTCGTTGTAATCACTACGAAAGTATCTACATATACCAATGACACTTCGCTATACTTTGCCTGAGTCGAGTATCTTATCCTTCTAAGAACCTCTTCATTTTACCCACCCGATCGCTTCTAAAAAAGTATTAGTCAATCATTTCATCCATTAGCACAATTTGTTGCTTGAACTTAATAGACATTACTTGGAGCTTGAAATGTGGATAGCCTTCCTGCACATATTACACACAAATTTTTGTAGCATTTCACTATTGTAGTTTTTGGGTGGGAGTTTCCTGCACCAAGTTATGATAAAAACATTTTTTAGGGAAGTTTTCTGTACCAAAGTATTTTTTAAAAAATTAAATTAATCTTTATAACAACTATCAACGATTTTCCGGACTAATTTCATTGTTAAAATTATGCTTAACTTATAAATTATTAGTAAATATCACTATTAGCATTGATTTTAAGAACCATCCAAGTACATAATCATTTCTTGAGAATATCAGTTTATCAATAACTAATAAAAATATTGGCTTGTATTGACTCATTTTCTATATTTTATAAGTATTCAAGATGATTCCAAGAGTTATCAATTCTATTAGTAGTTATCACAACTCAAGGTACTATTCCTCTAATCATAACTATTTTTCCCTCCTTGGTTAATGAAAAGAGTCCAATTATAGTGTAAATTGTTTCTAAGAAAGTTGTTATTATCAACCCATGCGTAATCATTGTACCTACCTCTCATCATATTACCCAATTATATTTGTTAATGTTTATTCATTGATGTTATTAACACACAAGATTATTATTTTTTAGAAATCTTTAAATGATGTATCAATAATCATCTCAATATTTAATGGGTCATAAAAATATTATATATTAGACTTTATATAAAATTTATTTAATTTTTCAGTAAATTAAAAAAAGTTCAGGAAACTTCCCTTTCGTAATATTACCGGTATCAATTATACTATGCCAAACGCAGCACATCTTAGTGTATTCTTTTGCAATTAATATTTTCTACAGAGCATCCAGAGCGTTTGCATTACTCCACCTTCAAACTTTTGGTTTTCAATAGGTTCTCTGTTATCTCAAGCAGGCTTACTACTAATCATTTTTTTAATACCAGTTGAAAATGGTTCTTATATATATTGGCATTTATATTATTATTTTATATGCATTTCACTAATGTTAAATTAGTGAAATGCATTTCATTGATTTTCCATCAGTAAAATTAAAATAAATATACATTTATTTTAATATAATATACTACAATGAAATTAAAGCAATAATGGCATATATATTAATACTTAATGTCCTTTAATTAGACACACTAAAAACTTATATTATTAGTTTAAACATTTTAATATTGTTGTGATACTAGGTTATAATAAGATATGATATTTCATAAATGTCCATATACACTTAAATAAAATCTATAAAGATATTTAGAACAATGTTACAATGTCTTTTGAAAAAATGATTTGAAAACACTTCCAATAATAATTCTTTGTGGATTAATAATTAATATATTTTAATAATTAGAGATTCAATGAGCCAATTTAAAACTTAGTATAATTACATTAAGACTTATAACTAGTTTCAAATACAATTGTAGAATTTCTGAATCTTCAATAAAAAAATGAATAAATATTAGTTTTTCTAGTTTTATATTGATTAATATTTTAAAGAAAATATTTTAACTATTTTAAATAAATAAATAAATAAATAAATAAATAAATAAATAAATAAATAAATAAATAAATAAATAAATAAATAAATAAATAAATAAAAATAATAATAAATAAAATAAATAAATAAATAAATAAATAAATAAATAAATAAATAAATAAATAAATAAATAAATAAAATATATAAGCAATATTCATAAAATTATTATACAATGCTTAAAGAGTGCCATCAAAGTGCACTATATAATTAATGCATCATTCTCTTTCAAAATTCTCAACTTTTGAGAAAAAAAATCGGGGTTTGTTGAAACTTGACTTGTTGAAAATTTATATCAACGATCAATTAATTTGTTATCGATTCAAAATCGAAGAATAACAAACGTCTAAAGAGGTTCTATTATACGAATAGCTATTCTTCCAGTTAATCCTGTGCCTCTATTAATGTTTAAAACTGCCCAAGCTTTGATTCATTTTCAGAAATCATCACTCTATCATTTGGGCTGACCCAGTGATGCTTTACATATTCTGTAAGATCTTAAATTTCTCCATATTAGACTATGTTTGTGAAATTGTGAAATTCACTAGCATTTTTGAATGCAAAAATTTTACTGTGCTATAGTAAATATTAAACTCTTAAATAAAATATCCTCTTCAACATTACAATCAAGCGAAACTAAGTATCCGGCAGCCTGAATGTTGTTGTTTGTCTATTACAAAACATCTTATATGCTCTTCTCAATAATTGTTTTGATCTTTATTCTTAGCTTGCTAAGTACTTTAGTCCCTTGCTTGTCATCTAATTGAAGTGATTTCTGTGTAGTCCAATAGTCAGAGGATAGCTTTCAATTTCTAAGAATAATTTTAAATATAAAAATTCTAGAAGACGCAGACATGCTGAATTCATTTGTGGATCTGTTTTAGGTCATGAATAACAGTATCTGAATTCTCAACGATATACGGGTAATTTACTTAGTAAGGATAAATTAGTCTGAAGTTAATGTTTGTTTTTAATAATTATGATTGCTGGTAAATGTCAACAAAACTAGTATATTTATTCTGCATTAAAAAAAATCATTACAAAACATACTTGAAATATATAAAAATCATTTAATTCATCATACCTTACTTTGCTCTATTTGACTGGAACCAGTTGCACCAAATCCGCCAAATCCTCTAAAATACAAGGAAAGTTTGATGATTTTGTCTTCCAAATGTGCCAAATAGCGTTTCTTCAGAAATCACAGTAAAAGTAACCGCTAATACAGGCACTTATAACATGACACCAGTATACTGAATTAATTTTGATCTTTAAGCCGCACTAATTAGTAGCAGTTAAAAATATTAATATTTTCGTCAATTTTTTTATTAATCAATTTCTCCAAATCAATTCTATTTTTATTATATTTAACAAATATAATGATATATCAATATACTTTAATTCAAGTATTATCACTTTTTACCATTTCCATAAAAGAATAATTCTATTCAACAAGCACTTGACTTGCTTCTATTTATCAGCTTAACCAATTTTATTTTGCTTAGTCTTTAGATTCTACAGTCTGTTTATCATGTCATTTTCACTATTTACCAAATTAGTACAACAAATTCTTTTTAGTCACGGTTAGAATTACCGGTAATCCTTAATTTAATTCGAAATTATTTTTTATATCTGGAATGAAGATTCTGAAGTACTCCCGGCTAATTTTATAAAGATTGGGACTTTTAGAGATTTATTCGTTTGATTCAGTTTCTGAATTTGAGCTTTGAGGTTGGTCCTGGAATTCCATGTTTAACTTTTTTCATGTTTTTATTGCTAAAATAAGAATTTAAAAACACTTATCAGTTTTTATGTACTTACAAAGATATCTACGATAAGATATATTATTGTACTTTAAACTTTAAATTATTCATATTATTCTTGAAAAAATATAAAAATTCTATTTTAAGAAGTTTTATATACTAAAAAGAATTTATATTATGAAATAATGCAGTGATTTAATCCCTTGGCTAACTTTTATAAATTTAAAAATTGAAATTAAGGAGTAACAACCTATTTTACAGCTAATTAATATGCACTGTAGCAACACAAACAGACCTCCATTAACCCATATAATTTTTCGTATATATATTTAATAAATATCATCTTATTAGATTTTAAGTGTAATGAAATAA
The DNA here is from genome assembly GCA_000711775.1 of Oxytricha trifallax. NCBI lineage: Eukaryota > Ciliophora > Spirotrichea > Sporadotrichida > Oxytrichidae > Oxytricha > Oxytricha trifallax. Next base: position 15,952 of record ARYC01008443.1, read on the forward strand.
TGCGGTGCTTGTAGGTGAGGACAAAGAAGAATAAGAAGGTGATGATGACAAAGAAGGTTAGAGAGAATTATTAGTACTAGATTCTTGTGGATGACAAATGAATCAATTTCTGTTGACTTAGCAAGTTGGATTTGATACAGATAGAGTTTAGCCATTTAGGTTTTAATTTATTCTTTAGTATGTAAGCAAGAGTTTCAAAATTTAAAACAATAAACTAAATGGTAATTTAAAACGTTTTCATCGCAACAAAAATGCAACTTTATTACAATATAAAAATCCAAAATGACTTCAAGTTTTTCATTCAAAGAGGGAATTATTAGTAATTGGTAAATCTTTACAAACAGAATAAAACTAATATATGAAACAAAATCTCTAATTTTGATTTAATTTTTTAGTATATTTAATCTCTAGTAAAATCAACGGTCTTATGCGTAAATAATAAACTTAACTTAATATTAATTATTTTTGGTTTATTGTATGAGAAATTTTTTGATTAAATAATTAGTTTAAATTTATCTATATATTTATAAGAGTAAACAATTATTTTCTATAATCAAATGGATTAAAGTGATTTGAAGATAATCTTTTGTATCTTATATAATCTATATACTATCTAAATTTTAATCAATATATTATTAGTAAATAATTATATTAAAAATTATAGTATTAGAAAAAACTATCATATCATAGATATATGCTTATTTTTCAATTAAAATAAAAATTTAATTTGTCAAAGCTGTATATAGCAATTAAAATACTTATGAACAATCCTTAAAGGAACATTCAAATGTTTGAAATACCTTATATTCTTAGGCTTATCATTTTCTCTACATAATAAAATCATTTTAAATTCTAATGATGTGTGTGAAAGTATTTATATAATTGATGTCTGTTAAAAATTTAATTATGTTTGCAAAAATAGCTATCATTTAAACATTTTAATAAGATATTTAAGTAGCTATATCAGAATCAATGTCATATTGAATTTTATTAATTTATTTACTGTTAGGAAATTTCTATCAATATTAACTATTACTATTCGTAAATCAAAGGTCATGGATCTACTATATGATACTCGAGTTAAAGAACAAAAATTTTATCCTAATTAGATAATGATTTCTAATATGCGAAGTGCCTCAAACTAACTCTTTCCATGTTGACTAATAATTTTCGTCTATTCTTTAAATTCATATATAATGGCTTGTAAATTAATTGTTGTTCCATTATATTTTATTCTACAAATATTGATCACAAATGTTTGAAATATAAAAGTAAATGAAATCTTAAATATAAACAAATAAGAATTCAAAGTGATTAAATTAAAACTTAAATGGATTTATTAATATACTTCTCTTCGAAAGTACTCTGAAAACAAGCACTATTTCATTATATATAAAAAATTAGTAAATTTTTTCACATTATTTAAATTCAAATTATTTAAATTCGGCCCATTAAATACAATTGCATACAGTTTCAAGCTTTGATAACTCATCTAAATAGCTAAAATAGCATAATTATAGGTGAATGAATTAATCTAATCAACTTTGCACATTTTTGAATTTAATATTAAAATAAATATATATTTTTATGTACTCTACCGCAGATTTTTATGTATAAACCTGTTTTGCAGTAGAGTACTTTAATTATAATAATTAAATAAAATAAATAAAGCTAAATACAGCATTACTTTTTACAGAAAATGCATGGAATATTTATTAAATTAATTTTATAATTAATATTAGGTTATTGTTCCTTTTAAGGCAACTTTACTTAAAGATTGAATATTTTAAAAGCTATTATTTTAATTTATAATTATTTTATTAATAATAATTAAATTACATATTACTTTTCCTACAAATTGCATTTTATATTTATTCATAGCATTTAAATTTAAATATTTTCATAATTAATATAATTAAGGTACTCTACCGCAAAACAGCCTGAATGCGGTAGAGTACCTAAAAATATAAATAAAGAGAAATTTACAATCTTAATTATTTATATTAATTCACTCAAATATTTTATTTTAGCTAAAAGTATAGGATGAGAAAAGTACGTATTATAAATTTCCTTAAATTTTAACTATAATCTCTAGAAATTTCTACTTAACAACATATATTAGTTAAGTTAACTTTCATAAAAAATCAGAAATTAATTGAGAAATTCAATCATATTTAAAGTTTTAAATGCATTATTAATAGCCTTTTGTTTAAATAGTTTTTTTAGCATTCATTTTAGTTCTTTATTTTTTTTTATTTTTTGCTTAATGTATAAATTTAATTAAACTTCTAAATATTAATCAATTCAGTTATTTTTTTTTTTAGTAAAATTTCCAAATCTTTTTTATTTTATCAATATTGTAGGAATACATTCAAATTTGGAAATATATTAAAATTAATTTATTTTATTTCAAATTAGTTAATCCAAAGTTTTTCTATTTCTAATTATGATAATTTTTTTATTCATTCTAACTGCTTCAAATACGTTTTTCTGCTTATCTCTTTTTGTTAACTCTATAAAAGATTAATAATCTTTTTGCTATTATCTAGACGAGTTCTATTAGGTATTTTCTTCTAATTTTAACGATTTCATTTCTATCATCTAAGAATTCCTTAACAACATTTGTAAATCTCAAAATACATGCATTAATTATATGTATTAATTATTCTAAGTATATTTTAAAGAGATTAAAGAGAGTAAAACTATAAATTAAACTAGTGATAAGATCTTAACAAATAGATCATTTAACAATATAAATTATCGGTTTATTCCTATTATTATCATGATTATTATAATAAATAAAATTACTATTAAAAATACAAATTTAGTATTTTTAATTTAATATTATTCTACAATCATTTTATTATTATTCATTTTTGTATAATTTTTTATTCTTAAATTTGGGAAAATCTTTAAATATAGTAAAAGAATATTTGATAAAACTATTTATATGTTGATTAATTAAGAATATTTCATTTAAATATCGTTGGAAAATTGTTGAATTTTTGTTATCTAACCAATTTCTTAGCAAGATCATGATTATTAGTAATCTTAACATTTAATTATAATTTATATTTAGATTTCAATTTAATGAATAAAATTCTCTTTAGTGGCAATGAATTGCCTAAATTAAAATGATTCCAAAATTTAATTACAGATCTCTATTATTTAACAATCACTATTATTTAATGATAATTTATACATAATAAAAGAAGCCATAAATTATTTAAAAGTAGTATTAGGTTTTTAGAAATATTATCCAACCATTTCTTATTAAAGTTATAATACGAAGTTTCTAGAGACAAAATCAAAGTTTAGTTACTCTTGAACTGAAGTTTGTTTTTGACTGAGTGATTAAAATCCAATTTATAGTACCTCCTTTCCTTAAAATTAGAGTTACCATCACTTTCTCTCATGCTAATTTCCATTCATTGTATTTAATACCAATAAATAAAAGTTGGTTTAAAATTCCCATTAAATTAATAAATTTTTTATATTAGCCTGATTAAACTAATCATTTAGAAAGGGTTGAATTCAATAAAATATAATGATGTAATACATTTTGCTTATAAAGCAAATTAACACCATTTTTTATCATTTAATTAAAATTTTATATTTTTAAATTTACTTTCGAGATAGGTGCAAGAAAATTAGTGATGAAAATATTTAATTAATGGGAAAATAATAAAGCAAGTAGAAGAAGATATTTTTACTAAATTTAATAAAGCAGGCTTAAACCAGTTGCTGGGTTCACCTCATTAAGGGCCAGTCGGCAAGATTCAATCTGTTAGTTCCTAAAATCCTCGAGTTTAATGCACTTTAAGGATTTCCCTGCATAGATAGGCTACCTGTTGTGAGTTCAGCTTCCTAGGTAATAAGGAGCAGGATGAAGGTGGTGCTCAGCCTTCAAAAGTGAGAAGATGAAAGCCATAGAAGCCAACAAAAATGATTTTCCTTCAACACCAGGTCGGGTTAATGAGGCTACCACAGCGAAAGGACAGAGACTACTATCTCAGCAGCGGTGGAACCTGGTAAGAGTTTCTCCAGTCCTCCCTTTAATTGTTTACAGGAAGCAGATCTCTGCGAGCTCTGTGGGAGATACTCCTAGTTAAAAGCTAGGCTCTTATCTCGTAAGCATCTCGGTACAGGGTGAAGTGGTATGGGGGCGAGGTGGTTTTTTGGAGTATTTTCTAGTTCACAACTTGCCACGTCATTGATTGCCTCGTCAAATCACTTTAGATACGTCTACGTCATGACTAAAATTGATGGTTTGATTTTAGTAATAAACAGTGAATTGTTAAATATTTAATTTTGAGAATGTCGCGTTAATCATCATCAGGCATAAACCAAAATAATTGTCATATGTTTTGATTTATAGCCTTTAACAATATAACTAATATAAAAGTATTTAAATTCAAATCATTTTTAACTTTATCATAATCCATTCTACTATAATAATTGTATTTATAATGTCACATAACGTATCCTCCTTAAAGTTAATTATAAGTAAAAAAAGTATGCACTTTTCTATATGTTCAGAAATAAAAATTTCAGATAAGCTTAACAATAAAAGCACGCAAATATCATGTAATAAGTCGAAGTAGTACAATAGAGTTGGGAAAAAAATTAAAAAAAATAGTTGAGATTATCTTCAAGTATTTAAGGGCGCATTCAAGAATGGTTTAATCTGAATAAATCAACTTATTGCAAGTTCCTTAAAATGTCAATGAAGATAAAAGATAAAGTCATAGTCATAGTCAGATAAAAATTTTATTAAATTTCAATAAATTTAATTAAAATTATCTAAAATAAGATATTAGTCGAAGTTCTATATTTTAAACCTGTTCATTGAAATCTGGAAATTGATTATCACAATAAAGTTGATAAAAAAATATTTGGCAAGGTATCTTCAATCAAAACAAAGTAAATAATTATATAAAATTCTTTTCATTATTTATAGTTAATATTAAGCATCTTTATGTCAATTATAGTAGAATACCAAAATTTATTTATCTAGTCTATGTTAAATCTTTTCTCAGCTTAATTATATAAAATAAATTTGTTCACAATCTTATAAACGCTTTATTAAAAAAATTAAATAAAAGAATAAAATCATTAGAGATAAGGTGGTTGTTATTTTTATTCAAATATAATTAATAGATTGATAAATTAAAAGAACAAATATGTCATTAAGTTATAAAATATTAATATCTCACAATTTACTACTAATAACCAAAAAATAATAATGATTCGTTGATCAGCTTAGATAGGCTTAGTTAGGAAGTTGTATATTCCGGATTCTTTTAATCTAGCTTTAAAGTTATCAGTAGTGTATGCTGTCAAGGCAATAATGTAGATTTAAAAACAATCTTAACCACATAACTTGAGCTGAAACGGAGTAGCAGTCCACTGGAATTCCTTTGTAGACTTGAGGTATTCTTTATAGGAATGCCAATGTAGCTACAGAGATTTACTCTAAAGAGCAACAGAACAGGCAGCATGAACAATATGGGCTCAGCTAAAATGTCAAACATGGGTGATGAAGAACAAGTAAACATTGAAAGTGTGAGTGGAAACTACACTAAAAACGCTACATCCATCCAGAATAAGCACTAGTACAGATATGGAGGTGGTAATTAGTGATGATGCTATAAAATAAATAGTAAGTCATACACAAGTAATCATAAGTAAAGCGTGATGAATTTTACATATTAAAATAATATCTTTTGACTTGAATTGTTGATTAATCATAACATTTACTTTTGTTCATTGATTTTATTCTTTTACTAAGTATCATTAAATTGCCTTATTACTGCAAATTTCCATAATAAAACCTTAAACTAAGCATTTGAGAATAATTCATAGACCTATTTAATTTATTGTGACTTTTTTGTTCTGGATTAAAGCATTAAAATTAATTTGTAAGTGGATAATGTGCTTGAAAAAGTTTATTTCGAATATAAAAATTTTAAATAAATTGATTAACACTTAACATTAAACCATATCTGCTAAGATAAATGACAATAGAAATTAGCCAAACCTGCGTAGGAAATTATATGGGGAGTGAGGCAAAAATAGTACAATTTTGCAGCACAATAATTATTCATAAATGCTGGTTGTACTCTGGAGCTATTGCTTGAAGAAGCCTGCAAAAATGCATTCTTGCCCGCCATCATTAAAATCATAGGAAAACATAATGGAAAATGCTCATGGACAAAACGACGTGATCACGTTGGCAAAGTGTTTCACAAATACCGCGACCTTTACAAAAATAGTTCTACTTTGTCGTACAATAATATCTTGAGGTAGCTGGGCGCCGGGAGCCATTGCTCCCATGAAGGCTCAAGTATACTACTCTTGCATGTGATAATTTAAATATATAGAAACTCACAATGAAACATGCTAGAAGACAAAACGACATCACGTAAGCAAATTGTTTCACAAATACCGTGACTTTTACAAATTATTTTAATTTTACAGTACAATAATTATTCATAATCGATGGTTCTCTGGAGCCATTGCTTGGATTAGGGCGCAAAAAGGCTACTCTTGCCCGCCATCATTTGAATCATAGGAAAACATAATGGAAAATGCTCATGGACAAAACGACATCCGGTTGGCAAAGTATTTCACAAATACCGCGACCTTTACAAAAATAGTTCTACTTTGTCGTACAATAATATCTTGAGGTAGCTGGGCGCCTGGAGCCATTGCTCCCATGAAGGCTCAAGTATACTACTCTTGCATGTGATAATTTAAATATATAGAAACTCACAATGAAACATGCTAGAAGACAAAACGACATCACGTAAGCAAATTGTTTCACAAATACCGTGAATTTTACAAATTATTTTAATTTTACAGTACAATAATTATTCATAATCGATGGTTCTCTGGAGCCATTGCTTAGATTAGGGCGCAAAAATGCTACTCTTGCCCGCCATCATTAAAATCATAGGAAAACATAATGGAAAATGCTCATGGACAAAACGACGTGATCACGTAAGAATAAAATTTCACAAATACCGCGACCTTTACAAAAATAGTTCTACTTTGTCGTACAATAATATCTTGAGGTAGCTGGGCGCCGGGAGCCATTGCTCCCATGAAGGCTCAAGTATACTACTCTTGCATGTGATAATTTAAATAAATAGAAACTCACAATGAAACATGCTAGAAGACAAAACGACATCACGTAAGCAAATTGTTTCACAAATACCGTGACTTTTACAAATTATTTTAATTTTACAGTACAATAATTATTCATAATCGATGGTTCTCTGGAGCCATTGCTTGGATTAGGGCGCAAAAAGGCTACTCTTGCCCGCCATCATTAAAATCATAGGAAAACATAATGGAAAATGCTCATGGACAAAACGACGTGATCACGTTGGCAAAGTGTTTCACAAATACCGCGACCTTTACAAAAATAGTTCTACTTTGTCGTACAATAATATCTTGAGGTAGCTGGGCGCCGGGAGCCATTGCTCCCATGAAGGCTCCAGTATACTACTCTTGCATGTGATAATTTAAATATATAGAAACTCACAATGAAACATGCTAGAAGACAAAACGACATCACGTAAGCAAATTGTTTCACAAATACCGTGAATTTTACAAATTATTTTAATTTTACAGTACAATAATTATTCATAATCGATGGTTCTCTGGAGCCATTGCTTAGATTAGGGCGCAAAAATGCTACTCTTGCCCGCCATCATTAAAATCATAGGAAAACATAATGGAAAATGCTCATGGACAAAACGACGTGATCACGTTGGCAAAGTGTTTCACAAATACCGCGACCTTTACAAAAATAGTTCTACTTTGTCGTACAATAATATCTTGAGGTAGCTGGGCGCCGGGAGCCATTGCTCCCATGAAGGCTCCAGTATACTACTCTTGCATGTGATAATTTAAATACATAGAAACTCACAATGAAACATGCTAGAAGACAAAACGACATCACGTAAGCAAATTGTTTCACAAATACCGTGACTTTTTACAAATTATTTTAATTTTACAGTACAATAATTATTCATAATCGATGGTTCTCTGGAGCCATTGCTTAGACAAGCCCGCAAAAATGCTACTCTTACCCAACATAATTAAAACCAAAGGAAAACATAATGGAAAATGCTCATGGACAAAACCACATCACATAAGCAAATAGCTTCACAAATACCGTGACTTTTACAAAAATGTTCTACTTTGTCGTACAATAATATCTTGAGGTAGCTGGGCGCCGGGAGCCATTGCTCCCATGAAGGCTCAAGTATACTACTCTTGCATGTAATAATTTAAATATATAGAAACTCACAATGAAACATGCTAGAAGACAAAACGACATCACGTAAGCAAATTGTTTCACAAATACCGTGACTTTTACAAATTATTTTAATTTTACAGTACAATAATTATTCATAATCGAAGGTTCTCTGGAGCCATTGCTTGGATAGCCTGCAAGAATGCTAATCTTGCCCGCCATCATTTTAATCATAGGAAAACATAATGGAAAATGCTTATGGACAAAACGACATCATGTAAGCAAATTGTTTCACAAATACCGTGACTTTTACAAAAATAGTTCTACTTTGTCGTACAATAATATCTTGAGGTAGCTGTGCGCCGGGAGCCATTGCTCCCATGAAGGCTCAAGTATACTACTCTTGCATGTAATAATTTAAATATATAGAAACTCACAATGAAACATGCTAGAAGACAAAACGACATCACGTAAGCAAATTGTTTCACAAATACCGTGACTTTTACAAATTATTTTAATTTTACAGTACAATAATTATTCATAATCGATGGTTCTCTGGAGCCATTGCTTGGATTAGGGCGCAAAAAGGCTACTCTTGCCCGCCATCATTAAAATCATAGGAAAACATAATGGAAAATGCTCATGGACAAAACGACGTGATCACGTTGGCAAAGTGTTTCACAAATACCGCGACCTTTACAAAAATAGTTCTACTTTGTCGTACAATAATATCTTGAGGTAGCTGGGCGCCGGGAGCCATTGCTCCCATGAAGGCTCCAGTATACTACTCTTGCATGTGATAATTTAAATACATAGAAACTCACAATGAAACATGCTAGAAGACAAAACGACATCACGTAAGCAAATTGTTTCACAAATACCGTGACTTTTACAAATTATTTTAATTTTACAGTACAATAATTATTCATAATCGATGGTTCTCTGGAGCCATTGCTTGGATTAGGGCGCAAAAAGGCTACTCTTGCCCGCCATCATTAAAATCATAGGAAAACATAATGGAAAATGCTCATGGACAAAACGACGTGATCACGTTGGCAAAGTGTTTCACAAATACCGCGACCTTTACAAAAATAGTTCTACTTTGTCGTACAATAATATCTTGAGGTAGCTGGGCGCCGGGAGCCATTGCTCCCATGAAGGCTCCAGTATACTACTCTTGCATGTGATAATTTAAATATATAGAAACTCACAATGAAACATGCTAGAAGACAAAACGACATCACGTAAGCAAATTGTTTCACAAATACCGTGAATTTTACAAATTATTTTAATTTTACAGTACAATAATTATTCATAATCGATGGTTCTCTGGAGCCATTGCTTAGATTAGGGCGCAAAAATGCTACTCTTGCCCGCCATCATTAAAATCATAGGAAAACATAATGGAAAATGCTCATGGACAAAACGACGTGATCACGTTGGCAAAGTGTTTCACAAATACCGCGACCTTTACAAAAATAGTTCTACTTTGTCGTACAATAATATCTTGAGGTAGCTGGGCGCCGGGAGCCATTGCTCCCATGAAGGCTCCAGTATACTACTCTTGCATGTGATATTTAAATATATAGAAACTCACAATGAAACATGCTAGAAGACAAAACGACATCACGTAAGCAAATTGTTTCACAAATACCGTGAATTTTACAAATTATTTTAATTTTACAGTACAATAATTATTCATAATCGATGGTTCTCTGGAGCCATTGCTTAGATTAGGGCGCAAAAATGCTACTCTTGCCCGCCATCATTAAAATCATAGGAAAACATAATGGAAAATGCTCATGGACAAAACGACGTGATC
>ARYC01008444.1:0-10642 GCA_000711775.1 Oxytricha trifallax
GCAGTCATTCACAAGTATTCAGAGGTGCTGGAGACTGCTAGGAAGTTCAAGGTCACTGTCCTTTTCAACGCTGAATACTCACCCTGGCTAACCCAATCGAGCAGTTGTTCTCCTACATCAAGAGGCACCTCCGATAAGAGCAAGCTGACAGCAAGTAAGCATACTATACCTAACTTTTCATAGGATTCACCTGGTGAAGCGGCTCTCGCAGATTCTGAAGGCCATGACCAAGACAGACGTCACAAGCTCTGGGCTTTCAGCGTGAAGCAGTGGTGCAGCACCATCAAGCATGGATTTGTGTGAAATTGGGCTGAAATGCGATGAGTTGAAGTGCAGGGGCTATAGAAGACACCAATACATACAGAAACAGCAGTTGAATCGTCAAATTTATTGATTAAAAGCCCCCTTATTACATATCACACTTTTAAGTTTTAATTTTAACTAATCAAACCGAAAATCCAAAAACCTCTCTCATTTTCGCTCATTCAAATCATCATTTTGGCTCCTCGTCCAATAAAGGTATCGAATTTGGTGATCAAACAGTCGAGCAGGACTTGAAAGTTGCTGAGCTGGGGGTTTTAAAACATGGAGAATACGATAGGGTCCTAAATTTCACAAATCACACAATAAGCAACGAGTTATTGACCATTTATGGTGATTCCACTCTCGATCATTGAAATTTTGGCTAAGATTTGTACATCAGTCAATGATTTATTGAATCAGACACAAAAAGTTGCTACTGGTTACTGAACTAGTGAATTATAGTCAAAAATTGTAGTTACTGCTTTAAAATGAGGAATATAAGCTAAAATCTCTAATAATCTCAAACGATCAGCTATAAGTGTTCGAATACCAAACAAAAGTAAAAGTTTGTTTAAAATTTATATATAATAAAATAAAATTTTGGATTAATTTCTACAATTTCCTATTTTTATCTATTTTAGCAATATGTCTAATTAGTTTTTAATATTTTATTTAAAATAAATATACGTATTTGGAAAATTAAATGTTAACTAATAAATTACATTTTGATATAAATATGCTTATAAAAATTATTAATAATATTACTATTATTTTCTACCAATCCCCAGTCCAGCTACCTTCTCCGGCTCACCTCATCAGCTTTTCAAATAGTTTATCGCTTCCAGTCAGGTTTTTACCCTTTATTATTCACATGCATCAATCAAACACATCTCAGAGCTTTCCTAATGGTAGATAGCTTTAACGTTAATATAGCAACTAGGTTATGTTGTAAGCGTGAAGAACCCTACCTCAATTAACGTTAAAGCTATCTACGATTAGGAAAGCTCTGAGATGTGTTTGATTGATGCATGCGAGTAATAAAGGGTAAAGGCCTGACTGGAAGCTATAAATTTTGTGGAAAGCTAACGAGGTGAGCAGGAGAAGGAGGCTGGATTGGGGAGTGGTAGTAAAATAATAGTAATATTACTTATAATTTTTTTGGTATTGCTCATCTAGATTTGAGATATTATATGGAATAAATGGAAAACAATCAATTATAATTAATATCATAATTTAAAATTATTAAAAATCAAATTGTTTTAATAATACGATGTATTATTTTAAATTTTAAATAATAATTTTGTATAAAATTTTAAATAATAACCGTAATTTCGTTTTAAAAATCAAGATAAAAGGATGATGATAATGTAAACTGAGGACAAAGTCTTTGATCAAAGTGGCATATATATTAAATATAGGTTTAAATTAATTTTTAATATATAATATAAAATATTTTGATTATCTTGAATACATAAATTATATTTATTTCATATAACATTTATAATCTGTCCTATCTGTGATATACACAATTGCAAACAATTACAATATTACTATTATTTTACTACCACTCCCCAATCCAGCCTCCTTCTCCTGCTCACCTCATTAGCTTTTCACATAATTCATTGCTTCTAGGCAAGCCTTTACACTCTATTATTCACATGCATCAATCAAACACATCCTAGTGCTTTCCTAATGTTGGATCACTCTAAAGTTTATATCACATGGAGATAATCGTAGTTGTTGCTAACTTCCATGTGATATAAACGTTAGAGTGATCCAACATTAGGAAAGCACTAAGATGTGTTTGATTGATGCATGTGAATAATAGAGTGTAAAGACCCGCCTTGAAGCAATGAATTATGTGAAAAGCTAATGAGGTGAGCTGGAGAAGGAGGCTCGATTGGGGAGTGGTAGGAAAATAATAGTAATATTGTTAATTGTCTTTTTGGTTTATTAATAGTATTAAAATAGAGATAATTAAAATGTATAATTTAAAAAGAATGTATTTATGAATAAAAAAACTTTCAATGTTATTTGAAAATATATAATAATAATTAATTAAAACGTCGAAAAATATAACAAAACAGTTCAAAATAGCCATGGTCCTCTTACTCATTATGAATCTGGTTATCTCAAAATGATTATAAATAAAATTGAAATATTCTAAGAATATATAAATAAATTTTCAATAGTTTATAATTTTAATTAAATTATTTTATGAATATTAAATTCTATATTTTAATGAGTAAAATATTTACACAATAAATCAACCAAAAAACTAATAATAATATTACTATTATTTTGCTTGCAGTCCCCAATCCAGCCTTCTTCTACTGCTCATCTTATTAGCTTTTCACATGATTCATTGCTTCCAGTCAGGCTTTTATGCTTTATTATTAACATGCATCAATTAAGCATATCTCAGTGCTATCCTGATGTTGGATCACTCTGACGTTAATACCGTCAAAGATAGATGATTATGGTTGACGGTATTAACGTTAGAGTGATCTTACATTAGGATAGCACTGAGATATGCTTAATTGATGCATGTGAATAATAGAGCATAAAAGCCTGACTGGAAGTAATGAATTATGAGAAAAGCTAATGAGGTGAGCAGAAGTAGGAGTCTGGATTGGGCAGTGGTAGTAAAAAAATAGTATTATTATTATGTTTTATAAGTAGCAATTTGCAACTTTTATATTAGATGTTGAATTTTAATTATAAATATAAAGATAATTCAATTGTATAATCTAGATGTATAATAAAAAACTTTTAAACATCTGCAATAAATATATGAAGATTACTTAAGAAACTTATTTAAAATTAAAGTAAAAAATAGAGAATTACAAATATTTAAATGTCAAGAATATTTTCACAATTTGAAACTTAAATGATTATAATCGAAAGTGTATCAGATGGAATGGGCTACTTATACAATAATTATAAGATTATAAAATTAATAATGAATAATGCCAAGCTCGATAATGAATTTACATGATTGATATCCATAACATGACTTATTATAAAGCATAATTTATATAGATTTAAAGCTAAAAATGAAAAATTTTAGAATTAATTATAGAAATTAAGAAATAAGATTTTTAAATAAAATTGCTTTTTATCTTGTTCGTTGATTTATGTAAACTAAGAAAGAATTAAAATACATTATAAATATAATGCAAAATCTTAATACTATTTACAATTCAGAGTGCCTCTTTATTTGTAATTATTGCTAATCCCTATAGTTCTTTTGCGCCAAGTCTTTTATTTTTTTCTTAATATCTAATTTCTTTTACCTTAGAGATATAATGTTATTTCTTTACATTTTACTTTGATTGATTGTAAAATTATTTATATTTTCTTGGGCATTTCTCTACAGCAGTCTCACTAATTTTAAAATGAAAAACTATGAAACAGTATAGTGTTTTTTTCTGACAATTCTGTTAATGTCGAACTTATTGTTGAAATATTTTTCATTATTTCAGAAATTCATTGTTGAATTACCCAGGTCCTCACCATCTTTCATTTAATTATTGCTAATTATTTCTGATATATTCCCACTTTTAAATAAAGTGTATATATTTCCTTGTTAGAACTGACATCACAATATCACTTTATTTAAATCCGTTTTTTTAATGATTTTTGACAGTAGTATTTTAATAATATATTTAATACTTTTCTCTTTTCTAGACATTGATTCACATTCGTTCTCGTTCATTAACAGATGAAGATCTAATTTTTGGTTTTTATTATGCAAATCTTTTACAAGAACTTAAGTATCCAATTTTCTCTTCCCTAAATATGCCGGAACTTGAAATGTGCAGTTAGTTAACTTTATCTTATCCATTAATCTTTTCTCGGATTTTATCAACAATAACCATCAGAAAAAAATATTTTAATACTCCTAAAATGATTTTCAGAAAATATTGCGTTATTACTCCTATGTGAGATCATGATTTATCATATATAAAAAAGAAATTACATCTCTCAAAGAAAATTAACATCATGAGTTATATAAGTTCTAATATTTAAAATCTCAACTTTAATATAAATAAAATAAGAATGAAATAAATTTATGAATTCGACAAAAACTTAACTAAATATATGATTTCCGAATGAAAAATTTTCACAAAATCTAAAAATTTATAATAAAATATAAAACTAAATAAAAGATCCCAATACAAAAAAATTTTTGAATGTTATATTTGAACAAAATTAAAATGATATATTAATGATTAAAATATTTTAATAAATAAAGGGCAAGGAAAAAATAAGAAAAATGTTGAAAATTGCTCATTATGCTAATATAATATCGTTTAATAAATAAACCGATCCTGATTTAATTTTTTATCGATGTCTAAATGACTTCTGATATTTTTTGGAGTTTTGTGGAAAATTTAAATTAAAAGTTGAGTTTTGCCATAAATATGTTCTGCTTCTAGGCAAAAAATTTTAAATCAAAAATAAAAAAATGATCCCTCTATACTTTTAAAAAAAGACTATTTATCTGGTGTTCTGGTGTCACCTTCTTGATCAGGAGCCTATATTTAGTGGATTTGCATAAATCAAGGTCACCTCATGAATTTTCGTGACCCTCTCAAGCTGCACTGAAAACAATTAAAATCAAAACTAAACATACTAACTCATCAATGCATCTAATGAAACTTGAAATACCTGCATTTATGCGTGTTTTAAAGATAAATCAAATCTATTTTAATATTCGGTTTAAACGATGTCCAAATGACAAGATTGGATATTTTCGGAAGTAATTGGGAACTATATATTGCAAGTTGAGTTTTGCCGGTAAAGGTTTAGCTCCTGGTCCTAATTTAAATAATCCAAAATTGGACAAATTTCCCCCATTTAACTTTTTAATATTACTATATATCTGGTGTTCTGGTGTCACCTTCTTGCTTAGGAGCCTATATTTAGTGGATTTGCATAATTCCAGGTCACGTCATGAATTTTCGTGACCCTTCCCGCTGCCTTGAAAACCCTAAAAATCAAAGTATAACATACTCACTCATCAGTTCTTATAATGAAACTTCAAATGCCTGCATCTCTGCGCGTTTTGAATATAAATCAATTCTAATTTTATATTCGTATCCAGCAAGGTCTAAATGACCAGAAAAGATATTTTCGGGAATTTTAGAGAAATAAAAAATGAAAGTTGAGTTTTGCCGGGGAAAGGTTCGGCTCCTGGGCCAAATTTTAAAAATCAAAAAATGGACAAATTGACGCCCCTATAACTTTTGAAAATGACTATATATTTGGTGTTCCAGTGTCACACTCATGATCAGGAGCCCAAACTTAGTGGATTTGCTTAATTCCAGGTCACCTCATGAATTTCCGTGACCCTCTCCCGCTGCCTTGAAAACCCTAAAAATCAAAGTATAACATACTCACTCATCAGTTCTTATAATGAAACTTCAAATGCCTGCATCTCTGCGCGTTTTGAATATAAAGCAATTCTAATTTTATATTCGTGTCCAGCGAGGTCTAAATGACCAGAAAAGATATTTTCGGGAATTTTTGAGAAATAAAAAATGAAAGTTGAGTTTTGCCGGGGAAAGGTTCGGCTCCTGGGCCAAATTTTAAAAATCAAAAAATGGACAAATTGACGCCCCTATAACTTTTGAAAATGACTATATATTTGGTGTTCCAGTGTCACACTCATGATCAGGAGCCCAAACTTAGTGGATTTGCTTAATTCCAGGTCACCTCATGAATTTCCGTGACCCTCTCCCGCTGCCTTGAAAACCCTAAAAATCAAAGTATAACATACTCACTCATCAGTTCGTATAATGAAACTTCAAATGCCTGCATCTCTGCGCGTTTTGAATATAAATCAATTCTAATTTTATATTCGTGTCCAGCGAGGTCTAAATGACCAGAAAAGATATTTTCGGGAATTTTTGAGAAAGAAAAAATGAAAATTGAGTTTTGCCAGGGAAAGGTACGGCTCCTGGGCCAAATTTTAAAAATCAAAAAATGGACAAATTGACGCCCCTATAACTTTTGAAAATGACTATATATTTGGTGTTCCAATGTCACACTCATGATCAGGAGCCCAAACTTAGTGGATTTGCTTAATTCCAGGTCAACTCATGAATTTCCGTGACCCTCTCCCGCTGCCTTGAAAACCCTAAAAATCAAAGTATAACATACTCACTCATCAGTTCTTATAATGAAACTTCAAATGCCTGCATCTCTGCGCGTTTTGAATATAAATCAATTCTAATTTTATATTCGTATCCAGCAAGGTCTAAATGACCAGAAAAGATATTTTCGGGAATTTTAGAGAAATAAAAAATGAAAGTTGAGTTTTGCCGGGGAAAGGTTCGGCTCCTGGGCCAAATTTTAAAAATCAAAAAATGGACAAATTGACGCCCCTATAACTTTTGAAAATGACTATATATTTGGTGTTCCAGTGTCACACTCATGATCAGGAGCCCAAACTTAGTGGATTTGCTTAATTCCAGGTCACCTCATGAATTTCCGTGACCCTCTCCCGCTGCCTTGAAAACCCTAAAAATCAAAGTATAACATACTCACTCATCAGTTCTTATAATGAAACTTCAAATGCCTGCATCTCTGCGCGTTATGAATATAAATCAATTCTAATTTTATATTCGTGTCCAGCGAGGTCAAAATGACCAGAAAAGATATTTTCGGGAATTTTTGAGAAATAAAAAATGAAAGTTGAGTTTTGCCGGAAAAAAGTTCGGCTCCTGGGCCAAATTTTAAAAATCAAAAAATGGACAAATTGACGCCCCTATAACTTTTGAAAATGACTATATAATTGGTGTTCCAGTCTCACACTCATGATCAGGAGCCCAAACTTAGTGGATTTGCTTAATTCCAGGTCACCTCATGAATTTCCGTGACCCTCTCCCGCTGCCTTGAAAACCCTAAAAATCAAAGTATAACATACTCACTCATCAGTTCTTATAATGAAACTTCAAATGCCTGCATCTCTGCGCGTTTTGAATAAAAAGCAATTCTAATTTTATATTCGTGTTCAGCGAGGTCTAAATGACCAGAAAAGATATTTTCGGGAATTTTTGAGAAAGAAAAAATGAAAATTGAGTTTTGCCGGGGAAAGGTACGGCTCCTGGGCCAAATTTTAAAAATCAAAAAATGGACAAATTGACGCCCCTATAACTTTTGAAAATGACTATATATATTTGGTGTTCCAGTGTCACACTCATGATCAGGAGCCCAAACTTAGTGGATTTGCTTAATTCCAGGTCACCTCATGAATTTCCGTGACCCTCTCCCGCTGCCTTGAAAACCCTAAAAATCAAAGTATAACATACTCACTCATCAGTTCTTATAATGAAACTTCAAATGCCTGCATCTCTGAGCGTTTTGAATATAAATCAATTCTAATTTTATATTCGTGTTCAGCGAGGTCTAAATGACCAGAAAAGATATTTTCGGGAATTTTTGAGAAATAAAAAATGAAAAGTTGAGTTTTGCCGGGGAAGGGTTCGGCTCCTGGGCCAAATTATAAAAATCAAAAAATGGACAAATTGACCCCCTATGACTTTTGAAAATGACTATATATCTGGTGTTCCCGTGTCACACACTTGATCAGGAGCCCAAATTTAGTGGATTTGCTTAATTCCAGGTCATCTCATGAATTTCCTTGACCCTCTCCCGCTGCCTTGAAAACCCTAAAAATCAAAGTATAACATACTCACTCATCAGTTCTTATAATGAAACTTCAAATGCCTGCATCTCTGCGCGTTTTGAATATAGATCAATTCTAATTTTATATTCGTGTTCAGCGAGGTCTAAATGACCAGAAAAGATATTTTCGGGAATTTTTGAGAAATTAAAAATGAAAGTTGAGTTTTGCCGGGGAAAGGTTTAGCTCCTGGGCCAAATTTTAAAAATCAAAAAATGGACAAATTGACGCCCCTAGAACTTTTGAAAATGACTATATATTTGGTGTTCCAGTGTCACACTCTTGATCAGGAGCCCAAATTTAGTGGATTTGCTTAATTCCAGGTCACCTCATGAATTTCCGTGACCCTCTCCCGCTGCCTTGAAAACCCTAAAAATCAAAGTATAACATACTCACTCATCAGTTCTTATAATGAAACTTCAAATGCCTGCATCTCTGCGCGTTTTGAATATAAATCAATTCTAATTTTATATTCGTGTCCAGCGAGGTCTAAATGACCAGAAAAGATATTTTCGGGAATTTTTGAGAAATAAAAAATGAAAGTTGAGTTTTGCCGGGGATAGGTTCGGCTCCTGGGCCAAATTTTAAAAATCAAAAAATGGACAAATTGACGCCCCTATAACTTTTGAAAATGACTATATATTTGGTGTTCCAGTGTCACACTCTTGATCAGGAGCCCAAATTTAGTGGATTTGCTTAATTCCAGGTCATCTCATGAATTTCCGTGACCCTCTCCCGCTGCCTTGAAAACCCTAAAAATCAAAGTATAACATACTCACTCATCAGTTCTTATAATGAAACTTCAAATGCCTGCATCTCTGCGCGTTTTGAATATAAATCAATTCTAATTTTATATTCGTGTTCAGCGAGGTCTAAATGACCAGAAAAGATATTTTCGGGAATTTTTGAGGAAGCAAAAATGAAAGTTGAATTTTGCCGGGGAAAGGTTCGGCTCCTGGTCGAAATTTTAAAAATCAAAAAATGGACAAATTGACGCCCCTATAACTTCTGAAAATGACTATATATTTGGTGTTCCAGTGTCACACTCTTGATCAGGAGCCCAAATTTAGTGGATTTGCTTAATTCCAGGTCACCTCATGAATTTCCGTGACCCTCTCCCGCTGCCTTGAAAACCCTAAAAATCAAAGTATAACATACTCACTCATCAGTTCTTATAATGAAACTTCAAATGCCTGCATCTCTGCGCGTTTTGAATATAAATCAATTCTAATTTTATATTCGTGTCCAGCGAGGTCTAAATGACCAGAAAAGATATTTTCGGGAATTTTTGAGAAATAAAAAATGAAAGTTGAGTTTTGCCGGGGATAGGTTCGGCTCCTGGGCCAAATTTTAAAAATCAAAAAATGGACAAATTGACGCCCCTATAACTTTTGAAAATGACTATATATTTGGTGTTCCAGTGTCCACACTCATGATCAGGAGCCCAAACTTAGTGGATTTGCTTAATTCCAGGTCACCTCATGAATTTCCGTGACCCTCTCCCGCTGCCTTGAAAACCCTAAAAATCAAAGTATAACATACTCACTCATCAGTTCTTATAATGAAACTTCAAATGCCTGCATCTCTGCGCGTTTTGGATATAAATCAATTCTAATTTTATATTCGTGTTCAGCGAGGTCTAAATGACCAGAAAAGATATTTTCGGGAATTTTTGAGAAATAAAAAATGAAAGTTGAGTTTTGCCGGGGAAAGGTTCGGCTCCTGGGCCAAATTTTAAAAATCAAAAAATGGACAAATTGACGCCCCTATAACTTTTGAAAATGATTATATATTTGGTGTTCCAGTGTCACACTCATGATCAGGAGCCCAAACTTAGTGGATTTGCTTAATTCCAGGTCACCTCATGAATTTCCGTGACCCTCTCCCGCTGCCTTGAAAACCCTAAAAATCAAAGTATAACATACTCACTCATCAGTTCTTATAATGAAACTTCAAATGCCTGCATCTCTGCGCGTTTTGAATATAAATCAATTCTAATTTTATATTCGTGTTCAGCGAGGTCTAAATGACCAGAAAAGATATTTTCGGGAAGTTTTGAGAAATAAAAAATGAAAGTTGAGTTTTGCCGGGGAAAGGTTCGGCTCCTGGGCCAAATTTTAAAAATCAAAAAATGGACAAATTGACGCCCCTATAACTTTTGAAAATGATTATATATTTGGTGTTCCAGTGTCACACTCATGATCAGGAGCCCAAACTTAGTGGATTTGCTTAATTCCAGGTCACCTCATGAATTTCCGTGACCCTCTCCCGCTGCCTTGAAAACCCTAAAAATCAAAGTATAACATACTCACTCATCAGTTCTTATAATGAAACTTCAAATGCCTGCATCTCTTCGCGTTTTGAATATAAATCAATTCTAATTTTATATTCGTGTTCAGCGAGGTCTAAATGACCAGAAAAGATATTTTCGGGAATTTTTGAGGAAGCAAAAATGAAAATTGAGTTTTGCCAGGGAAAGGTACGGCTCCTGGGCCAAAATTTTAAAAATCAAAAAATGGACAAATTGACGCCCCTATAACTTTTGAAAATGACTATATATTTGGTGTTCCTATGTCACACTCTTGATCAGGAGCCCAAATTTAGTGGATTTGCTTAATTCCAGGTCAACTCATGAATTTCCGTGAC
>ARYC01008448.1:0-18913 GCA_000711775.1 Oxytricha trifallax
TCAAGGAACTTACTTTTGTTATATCTAAATTTTTCTTAAATTCTTGATGGTCCTTGCCTGGTGAATTGATAATGAATATTACCTCTTAAGGGCATTTAGCGTGAGGCTGTTCTACAAAATAGACAAACTTGCTTTCTCGACATTATACCATTTTTTTAAATTTATTTATAACCTTTCTCCACTTTACTGAAAAATAATTCTTAAACTCCTCGATATCATCATAAGCTTGACTGTTAATTTGTGAAAGTAGGTTTCATCATACTTAATAAATTGTTTAATCATAGAAGAAATTTTAATATTTTAACCATTCCTTGCTATCTAAATAAATTCTTCAATTTATGCCATCGATGGGAATTTTATCCAAAGCCTGCCAATAGTACTCGTAATCTCTTGAAGGATTTCCTGTTCTATTGTCTTGTCATCACTAATATTTGATACTGATTCTTAAACATCAGATCAGGGGTCAAAACTTTGAAAATTGCATTATATCATCTTTAAAATGTTTTACTGAGCATTTTCAAGGGAGGTCAATATCAGGGAATCAAGATTTAGGCATTCTATATCTTCGTTCTCCTAATCTTGATAGTCAATAAAGGTGCAGTATATGAGCTTAAAATTGATTGTGACTAAGAGATTTTCATGAGCGATATTCTCATCCTCATCAGGCATTTCTGAGTTATCATTGCCCCCCCAAGAATGAATCGAATATCGCTTTATCTTAGCCTCTCCATATTTAGTATGTTTTAACTTTAATAATTAATTAAAAATTTATAGATAAAATGAATATTTTATAAATACTTCATTTTTGGTTAAAACCATTTCTTTCATGGTGAAGATGTTTTTCATCTAAACCCAAGAATTATAACTTAAGCAATATTACTTCAACCTCAATATAATTATTTTATAAATTTATTATTAAATAGGGAGGGCATCCACCTTAACCATGAACTCATTAGTAAATGTTAATTAGCTCAGGGAGAAGATTAGCAACAAGAAGAAGCTATACGACTTTTTAGAATAAGAATGTGGGGTTTATCTTCCCAAGCTTCAATGCACGAACGTGTACTTTCTTCGGTCAATACTTAATGGAGAAAAAGAGGTAAAATACTAATCATTGATAAAATATTAGCATTTGAAAAGGGTGGATGTGATTGTGACCGCCGTGCCTCAGATAGAATGCTTAACAGTATAGGACTTCCTAGAGTATGTTTCTTCAAAGCCATACATAATGAGTTACCTACCCGATTAGAGCGACTGGCTCCATCTTGACAAGAGGTGGATATGTGATATTTTAATGTCACTAGACAAGGATATTAGAAGGTAACTGATGCAAAGAGGAATAGAAGAGCAAAACAAGATCAAACCTAAGGATTATTAGTTCCAATGAGGCCTGTATTTGCCAAGGCATTGGAAGAATCGTTGAGCTTTAGTTGTAAAAGTTATTTCTTTAACAAGCATTTATAGTCTACAAAAAGGGTGATCAGCTTACTTAATAAAACCAACTGCATCCAGAAAAAGAAGGGCAAAAAAATCGAATAAGCTAAGCAGGAGGAGTAAGACCTGAGAGAGATCAAACAAAGATATCTGGAAGTAAATAAAAGAATGCGAAATGATTTTGACCAGATGAACAATGAGCCTTAAGACTTAGGTCAGTATAAGAACTTGGTCATGCAATTGATGAGAGCTGGAGTCATTGATAAGGACGGCAATCCTTTGGCAAATAGCTAAACAATAGTTCCAGAATGCTTTGATATTGAGAAGGAGATTTTTTTAATGAATTAGAACTTAACTTTAATTAAAATATTTCCACAAAATTCAAATAAAAATGATGATTAATTGTTATCATGCAAAATTAACTTTAATTCAAATTTTAGTTTGAAGGTTCTACGATAATATTTTCTCGCTGGCCCTTAGAATTTGTTTTCTAATATAGGCTAAGTGATTATCCTCTAATGTAATTGTGTTAAGTGAAGGATCTTATCAATCAAGTCTCATCCTAAACTTTTCAGAATCAGATTGACTGCTGATCTCAAACTCATTTGGGTGATCATGAAAGAATGGATTATCCACTCTTAGAGTTCGTTTTCCTTAGATCAACTTTTTATCAGATGCTGATATCTTTTTATGAGACAAGCTCACACTTCTTTGAGGCAGCAATCTTCACTTATCAAAGGGTGTGAACTACGAGAAATCAAAGGGTTTGATATCAAAATTTTAGAATATATGAATAGGAAGGGAATCTTTGTCCTATGCTTTTGCTCCTCTTTCGAATTGAAAAAAATTCTGGTAGTTTTCAATTCTTTACCATTTAATCTTTCAGCCTATTTATGGCTTTCCTGATTTTAATCGCATTGATCTGAGAGGCCATCGACTATAGGGCTCGATGAATCGGACAATTTTGCAGTTTCTCCCTAGTTGAAATGATTTGAATGTTTAAGTGTTTCATTCTTGTTTAGGCTGCATTTTGAAATGCTGGAATATTTTAGTTTCGATTTAAATTTAGTTATCGCATTCTTGGGTAATGTTTAATGATGCTTGAGAAGCCTAAAGTGGTTTTCATTGACTTTCTATTCTTGTTTAAGCTTTACTAGTTATTCAATGGTGCTAGTATTACCATGGCTATAAACAAGGTAGTACCATTGTCCTTTGTTATCAAGTCTCCCAACTCTACCAACTATTTGATCTTAAATTCTTCTGTGAAATATATCAGCCATAATTAAGTAGAGTCCTCCACTCTTCTGTATTTCCTGGGAGGTCTTGATATCAGTGCCTTTGCCCTGAGTTTCTGACATAATAAACACACCAAACTTTCCATGCTTATCTCAAAAAGTTACTTTCCAAAGTGGTTTCTATTTTACATTCGCGTAGATGCTTTCCAGGAACAAAAGAAACCTAACTCTGCTTTTTCAACCAATCTTCTAGCATTTGGTAAGAGATGCTTGCAACTATTATGATTGGAACCAGACTAGAATGCTTATTTATTATTTCCTCCAGTTTTTTGAAGTAATCCTGGGTACTTTAGACAACAATTTTATCTAACAAATGTTGATTTTTATTGCCATTAATTGAGCTTATCTCTGGAAAATCAATTTCCTCTGCCATTAAGAATGTTTCTATAATTTACTTTTCTTTCATTCGTAATCTAGAACTTGACATAGCAATTAACTATTTTGCTTTAAGTACATGCCTTATTAAGCTTAGCATAGATGGCACAGCTCCATCAAATAGAATCCAATCTTAATCATCAATAACAATCGAAGAATCAACCAAGATGCTTAAGAATTGAGGATCCTCACAGAAGGTTTCGAAATCCTTTTAAATAAGATAGTACAGCCCACTCTTGTTCTCATACTCATTAAAACTAACCCTTAAGTTATTTTGTTATATCAGCTACTCAAAACATCGTTCATCTCTTTGTATAAGAGGGTCATTTTAACCAATTATGAATACAGGAGTATCATTTTTTATTGCTAAATAAATGGCCGAGCAAGTAGTGAGCAATGTTTTACCGTTGCACATTCCGAAATTGATAAATAGGCGATTATTTGATGACTCTAAAATATAAATTAAGCATAGTGTTTGCAAGGGTAGTAACTTAAATTAGAAGTTTTTCTATAATTATTTTTAAAATTCAGAGATCTTGAATGCTGATTTATACCCTGAGCTAACAAATTTTAGTACTGATACCTCCCCATCGTTTCTTTCCTGAAATTGTTACAGAGCTTGTTTCTTTTGATCTGAGGTGAACTGATTAGCAGATTGAGGAAGTGACAGCATCTCGTCGAGATTTCGAGAATTACCAAGCAATAAATTCTCGATAATTTTTTAGCAGTCTTTCTGCTTTTTTCGATTATCAAGAAGCAAATATCTTAAGCCGTCTTTAAATTTCTTGTAATTTCCTAGTCCACATTTAATTATTTGTAGTTAGGAGTTAAGAGATTTTCTTAAAAAAATTGATGTATTGACTTTGGTTGAGGAAGTCCCATTTGTTGTTAAAAATCTCTCACATCCCAAGCAGAAATCTTTTTAATTGATCTTCGCTCTGAGCCAACTCATGGAACTGATTGTTATATTAGGATCCCCCCACAAATCTGGAATTTCCGATCGTTCCAGAATCATTCTGGAATCTCTGCTGAACAATTTTTTAACATAAATTCTTTTATGATATCATATTTTTCCTTCATTAAAAATAAATGAAAGATAAAAAAAATTTTGGGGAATTTTCATATACAATTATCATTAAATTTTTTATAGAGATTTTTTTGCACTAAAAACATTTTTTTAAATTTATATAATACATAATTTTTGAGTGAATAAAGAGATTGAATTAGTAAAATATACATGAGATAAATATATCGAGAAGAATAAGATGTATATGAAACAGTTTTGATTTTACTGATAGTTTAGAAAATTAGTTTAGTAGTATGTGTAAAAAGTGCTTAAGTAAGCATGATAGATAATCTGCGTATCTTTGATCATATTAATGCGCTGTAATGCTGAGTTAGTTAGGGCACTTTTATTTTACTTTGAATGTTATTGTTAGATGGAGTATTGAATTAGTATTTATTTATAGGATCAGAGGAATACTCAGTAGTTACAGCAGCACTCCCATAGAGAATACCTCAAGACAGCAAAGGAGTTCCAGTAGACTGCCCAAGCTTTTCAGATTAAATTATGTGGTTTCATATCTCCATAGTATACATTTCTCTAGTGTAAGACTTAAACATGAGTGTTAAATGTGCATTATTATTGAAGTTGTGAGAGGTTGTACGAGGAGGTAGATGCTTGTGTCTCTTGACTATAGGTTCCTGTACCAGTTGCAGTGTTATCCATGATTTCGAGTAGTTGCCCATACTTATTTATCAATATAATTAAAATGTATTAAATAGATTAGTAATTATTATTCGTTTCACCTATTTTTAACATTCTTTTAATTAATTTATTTGACATCCCAATTTATTTTATGGATATTATTATAATTAATTATTAAATCAACTAGTTAATATTTCTATTATCATTCAATTCTGGGAATTTCTGATTACAAGTTCATCTAAGAACTCTAAGCCAAGTTAGACTGGAATTAATCCACTATAAATATTTCTTAAGTATCTTAGATGTTTTCAAGAGTTCTCAATTCTAATAATTGTTATAGAAACTCCAGGTACTATTTTCCTATCATATTTCTATATTTCATTAGTAATTAAATATAAGTTCCATTATAATATCTAATCACTTTCAATTATTGTACTACTAGTTAAAAGATAATACCCAATTAAATTTAAATTATGGCCTTTTCATTTCTGTTATTAAAAAATTCGATTACTATTTTATTGGTCAACTTAACTTATATAATAATATCCTTTAATATATAAACTCTCATTAAAAATATTGAATTTTTTAATTTATGTAAAATTAATAACACTTTACTTTAAGAAAAAATATGCAGGAAACTTCCTTGAGTCGGGAAACTAACCCATAAATTTTATTTATTCGGTAACATTAGAACAAATATGTCTTCTTTTTAAAGTCCGATTCCTTTACTGTTTTTAATTACTAAATTAAATAGGGTACTTTAATTTAAATTCTAAAATCTTGAATATTATATATAAATTTCTTGAAAAGCTAAACAATTCCTGCAAGGATGTGTAAGTTTACAATTATTTAATGATTAAACTTTAATACTTGAAGAATTAAAAATATTGGTATAATTGAACAGAAAAGTTCCTTAATTATTATTTCTTATAATGACAATGTAGAAGAGTTAACCCTTTAACCACCGACATGATTATTATTTATTATTTATACTTTACGGAAATTATTACTGGGGCTTAAGCCGCCAGATAGAGATAATCAGATATTCATACTTTGATTTTGGCTATCGAGTTTCATCTGTCCAAGAGGAAGTTGCCCCATATACTAGACTGACTAGTTTCACATCGCGCACGCTCACCAATTGCCTTAGGTAGTAGTCATGTGGACTTTCGCTACTTTATATGTTTTTTCTGGTCACTTTCTCTAGTACACCGACATGATAAAATTAAAAAATAAAGGAACTTATATATCTTTAGTTTTTTATTAAATTTCTAGCAATATGATTTGATATTTTATGTAATTAATACTTTTGAAATCATATTAATCATTATTAATAGAATAGAGAAAAAATCCATTAACTTTTATAAAAAGATAGTAATAAATTTTATAACTATAAGTTGATATTCTACCAAGTAATTAACTTAATAATTAATATGTGTGAAGATTATACTTTTAATTATAGCATGTAAAAGCTGGTCTGTGTTTCACTTTTATATAAATCCTTTAGAGACTTATTAAATTTATAAGCTGATTTGAATGTGATAAATATTTATAATTGATTTGTTGTAATAATTCATTTAATAATCATATACTGTAAGTATTATTTTACTAATTTAGAACTTATGAAAGTTTAAATTTTTGATAATTGACAAGTCCTAAGAATTATGAGAAATTTTATTTGCACAGAAAAATAACATAATTGTATTTAAAAGAAAAAATATGATGAATTTTATACAAATTTTTGCGATTCAAATTAGTTAAGTCAAGGAAAAATAAAATTTCTTTCTTAAATATTTTGGAAAATAATTAAAACACAAGCCAAATAAAATTATTTTATTTATCTAAAGTCATTAAAAAAATTTTAATTTATTAGTCATTTTCAGAATTATTTTAAAAATAGTAATCATGTGATTAAAATAAAATTTCCTGAAATTCCAGTATGGTACTGGAATTTTTGATTCTGGAACGATTGGTAATTCCATAATTGTGGGGGGTATCCGTTATATTATATTAAACAACTTCAATCGGTACTCCTCTAATGAGCCCTAATCTGTAATCATCTTTCATCACTTTGATGAAAGGCTTGTTGAGGATAAATAAGGTATTTGGTAGGAGTCTGACAAAATAAAAGTCAATTCGCATTGCTGAAAAATGTTTGTCATCATTGGTAGAACGCCCATATTTTTAGAGTTGAGGTTGTCTAACTCAACTTATAATTCTACAAATTCCTGAATCTCATTCACAAATATGAAAGTAGCTAGGCCTAATGATATTAGGATATCTGGTCAAGTTGCCAACAGGCTCATCGAATACCTTATCAACTCGCTGTCGATTGCGATCAGTTCGTTGTTTTAAAATAGTAGCGAAGCGACAAAGAGTCTTGTTTTCACCTGAAGAGAATCTTGAATGCTGATGCAAAGTTCATGGCATATTCGGAAAATCCAATCCAAATTTAAATTTTAGTATAAGCTTTTTAAATGCCTAAAAAAATCAATTAAACTTTAACTGTTTCTAATATGAATGGCTTCCAAAATGTTAAATCTGTTGTCAGCTGGAAGAAACATAAAATCTAGTAAACAGTTGGCAGTTATTCCTCTTTACAAGACTTCTCCAAGATTGTCAGACAAAGCGTTTGAATGTTGTTGCTGATTAAACTTAAGACCAATGTTACTAATAAGAAAGTTTTCAATTGAGGGTAACTCTATTAACCTTATTAATTGGCTGATGCTTGCGACGCTTTTGGCCTTATGGGACTAAGAGGATCTTTGTTGCTATCGGTTTAAGATGAAATTGCTTATGAATTTAGAAAGGTCACTTGAACCAATTAAGGGCTGGAATTCCTGAAGCTTAAGGACCTCGCTTATGTTATACTAATACCTGGGTAGAACTTCCTTAACTCGATCAATAAGTTATGAAATTGAGCTCCTTGATATTGAAAGGGTCTCCCCTTTTTGCATCCTTAAACTGTTGTGTTATGGATGTCTAGCATTCTTTCTTCGTTTGATCCTTCATTACTCTCCTCCTAGTTGTTGTTGCTTAAATGGAGTTATTTCTCTAAAATTTAAGGGGTTATTGACATCCTTGCTTCCTTCAGCTTAGTTTTCAATCATGATGATTAACCGCTATTTTTGATATGATGAGTATTTTGTTAAGAATTTGAATTTTAAATTTAAGAATATCAATTAAGAATTTTGAAAACTTAATATCTAACTTAATTCAAACTTGAAGCTCTAATGTACTTTTATAGCTATAAATTCTAGCTTTTCTGGGTAAAGTTCTGTTAAAAAAATTATAGCCTTTACACTTCCCACATCAAACTATATTATGAATGCTTCTACCACTTTTGGCGAGTGAAAGTACCATATTATTAATGATGGCTCAATAAACTATGAAAGGTATAACCTTGTCTTTGGGGTGCAAATCAATTGGCCATACCATTTTTTTAACTTAATTTAAAAGAAAATGCGAATCCTCATAAACTTTCACAAAATCTCTTTAACACTCATTTTATTAATGCCTATTATCAAACTAAATATTTAGAAAAACGTTTGATATAATATAAAAAGGAAAAGTGGAAAAGGGTGCTATCTAAGGTTTATGTGAGTGATCTAAGTAGCTTAATTGGCAATTTCCTCCATTTAAATAGCAATTGTAGAAAATATTGTCTATCTAAAAATCAATAAGAATCATATCAGTCTCAACGTTTGGAGAGATAAAATAACGTCTGATAACAGTGAAATTTTTATCGATGACTCAAAACTGGATCGTAAGCAACGGTGGATAAGGGTAATAAAATACGAGGGATGAATTAGAAGAGATAGTTTAAGCTTAATTCAAACTTGTGAAGTTAAGATTTAATCTTGATAAATTATTTACTTTTACTCTACTCTCAGAAAATTCTACATTATCAGCTCTCCTTACCGCTGATGTCAGCGCTTGTAATTAAATCGATGAAATAAATGCAGCTGATATTAAAAGTTATTTCCAAAAACTTTAAAGTAAAGCTCTTATAAATAGATACCTTGCTTAAAAAGGTCTATATACGTTAGTGTCCTGATCTTTATATAATTTTTATATAACTCATATCAAGATTATTATATTTTTATATGAAGTTTGTTACAATAATAAATTAGCTAGTAAATTCAATTTGAAGTTCATATGCTACTTATCAAAGTCAAATTATTTGTGACTTTTTATCAGGCAATACATAAGGATTGTAAATTAAAGTGTTTAAATTAAACGTAAAACAAAACTTATTTAGTTTTAATCTTAGTTTGTATTAAAAATTATATAGCGCTGATATCAGCTCTTTATAAATGTGTTAGATATAAAAGTAAATAATAGTATAATTATTGTAAAAAGTTTACAATTTAAGTTAACATTTACAATAACTACTAAAATCTATTTAATGTATTAATTATTAGAAAGTGCTGATTTCAGCTCAATTTTAAAGCTGATATCAGCCCTCTTAAAAATATGATAAAATTAAACTTATAAACAATTACTTTCACTTGTAAAAGCTTTAATGGTAAAAAATATATCTATTAGATAAAAATTTAATGGTTATTTATAAAATACAGTTTAAGAGGATGACTTACCAATATAAAGCAAATTTAATTTAATAATAAATCACATTTGAAAATAAGCTTATAAATTTATTTTATTAAATTAATTTAAAATGAGCTGATATCAGCGCTATATAAAAGCTAAGTTTTGTCATTGTAAATTGTGAATTTTTGTATATGTATGTTAGAAATCGTCAAATAAATACTAATAAATATTAGAAATAAATTATTTTATATTATTTCAAAATAATTTCTTTAATGAATCTATCTTTAACTTATGACTTTCATATAATTTTTAAACTCAAAATAGTTTTAATTTGTAATTTCATTAAACTAAACTATAGAAAATAAATAGGTACCTTGTAACTTATATATAAAAATTTAAGCTTTGACTTTTAAGTTCATTATAACACATATTATTATAAGTGACTTATGATGTTTATTATGAAATATAGACTAGTCCTTTTTTAATATTTTACATTTTTAAATCTTTTAATAGATAAATTAATTTAAATTTCAATGTGTTAATCTTTCCATTGACTACACTTACCTACTATGAAATTTCTATGATGTTGTCAGGGCTAGTCTCAGATATTTTAAAGGCTTAAGTCGATGAGGGCACTAGTTAAATACTTTGTGAAGAATTTTTAAGCCGGATAACAATCAATGCCTTAAATTTACTCAGCAAGTAAATTGATTTAAGTATAGCTCACCTTCTTTAAATCCTATTTATTAGTTTTAATTTGAGCAGGTAATTAGGATTATCTGTTTTATTAATTAAAAGTTATCTCTCTTTTAATTAAGGCAAATAATTTTTCCACAGGGGCAAGCATGAAATGGTAAGGACCAAGATACAATGATGGTATGTTTAGAAGTCTGAGCTTTCTTGTAAAAAATTCACTCCTATGGTAGGATGCATTGTCATGCATGAAATTCAAATTCTCTCTCCAATTTTCTTCCTTGGTTGTTTAAATTGCTTACTAGTTGCAATAGGAAATAATAGACAGTTGGACTACAGATCTTCCCTTTATTTACAACAAAGTATGCCTCGCCTTGACTGGAAAGACCTGCTACGATTCCGATTTAATCTAATCTTTTAGATTAAGTGGTGGAATTAAGTAAACCTCGTGACTCCCAGGACTTTGATCTATTATGACTGTATCTAATTTGGCTTTATCTATTATTAATTACAGTTTTCCCTTCAAAAATGTTTTGGATAAAGTTGAATGCTGCTATTTTCCTCTAAATTTTGGACTTTTAGATGTTAACTCTAGGATTTAAGTAATATTGCTTTCTAAAACTAAGGTTACTTTCTTCATTCAAGAATACCCTTATCCTTGAAATAGACACTCTGCAACAGTCTGATTCTGCACATGGTGTTACACTTCCCCACAGCTGTTTAAACTTCCGTTCATATATATTATATATATATATATATATATATATATATATAATATATATTAATATATATATATATATACTATATATATAATCTTTTATGCAGCATTTCAGGAAAAGCTGTAGCTATCTTTGTTTAAAGGAAGTATTATTTTTTACGCAACCGTGCTTGATTAACTAAGTCGTGCTAAGCTTTAAATTTATGTCCTGGACATCATATAGCGTCGTTACAGACTTCTTATTGGCACCTTATGCTCCTCAATTAACTATTATAATTTCATTTGACTAGGAAAATTCTTCAGCTCCCTATATTGCGCCGTGTTTTTAGCATTTGTCTCATTTAAGCTTCTTGTATCGTACCCTGCTGAGCTATCTACGCTTTGCTAGATTTGCCTATTTATAAGTTTTAGCTAATGCTTATTCAGCGCGTTCTCATGTACAAGTTTTTGCAGTAACCCCATTTCTGCACTTGAATCCAACTGTTAAACGTTTTACGATGATAATTGCTTTTAGAATA
This sequence comes from Oxytricha trifallax, assembly GCA_000711775.1. Taxonomy (NCBI): domain Eukaryota; phylum Ciliophora; class Spirotrichea; order Sporadotrichida; family Oxytrichidae; genus Oxytricha; species Oxytricha trifallax. The sequence continues at coordinate 11,293 of ARYC01008448.1, forward strand.
GATCTCATAACATCTTTTTGGTTTAAAATACTCTATGTCTAAGAGTTAAGCTGAATATTCTAGGAAACCTTTCTGGGATCTTAGATCTTGTATTATGGGATTTCCGCTTTAACTTTTTGCAATACTTGCTTCTCTAGCTAACTAACATCATAATTCCTGAGTAACTTTATTTAGATATGCTGAATATGCTGAGGTTCACACAATAGAAGATTCGAGGAATAGTATTTAGAGTTCTTCTTATCTTTTGAGAAATTAAAATTTCAAAGCTAATTTGAATTTTAAAGCTCATCTGACGACTAGTCTTCATCCCCAGATTAACTATAATCGTCACCATTTGTATTCTAGAAAAAATCTGTGATCTTTGATTTTAAAGTTCTTTAATGGTTCATCTAGAGTCTTACTTAATAAATTTTTGTAAAGAAGGATTACTTTAAGAGAATTGTCTTTATGTACAGAATTTTTCTTGATACCAAATAGTCCCAATTTAATTTCCTTATTTAATAATTACTAATAATATCATTATAATTTAAACTTTAAACTTAAACCTAAGCTATTGACTTGAACACATGGACGGGAAAGCAGGCCTCACTGAAGTCAACGTAAATTAAATACGTTAAGAGATTGGAAGTAAGAAAAAGCTCTACGAGTAATTACTCAAGAGTGCAACGCTTACTTGCCAAAATTGACTTGTACCAACGAAAATTTTCTGAAGAGTAAAACCCCAAAGCTATTATTTACAAATTTTAGTAAACGATAGAATTTAATCAAAATACAATTACTCTTAACCTAATATCATTTATTTCACTTCACAATTTTCTCAATCTCTCTCTCAAAATTTTTAGTTGATCTTGCCTCTCCCGGTCCAGGTCCTTGATTTCTTCGCATTCTCCATCCTTTGGTCTGAATTTTAATGCTTCCTTCATCAACGAATCCACGGTGTCCTAGGTGATGGCGGCCTTGAATCTCTGCAGGAACTGAGTGGGGATGTGGGGGGCGCTCTGCATGAGCATGGCCAGGTCCTTAGTGAATATCTTTAGCACGTTTTCTTATCTCTTCTTCATGAGCTCTCCCACCTGCTTCTTGACATCGTTTTAGGAATACTTGACGCCATGCTTGGTTAGGTCTCTCTCCACAGTCTTCTGGAACTCCTGCTCATACAACCACTTGCGCGCAGACTTTGCCTCCAAGCTGGCCCAGGTGAGAGCTAATCCTGCTTCTTTGTGGTATTCCTCGTCGATTCCTATGAGGTAATCCCTGGTAAATGGCAGCACCTTCTCATTGTCAAGTCCAGCTTTCAGCTCCAGTATCTTGGTCGCTACACCCAGGTCACTCCTCAATGCCCTTTCAAGCTCGTTGAATTAGCAGATTTTAGGAACTTTTCTCATCAGGATTTTCTGTTGGTGATTTTCACATACCGTGTCGCAGGCAATTTGGACCTTTTTTGAGAATGATCTTTAGCTGAGTAGTACCTCAATCGAGAGCTCATGATTTGTTCTAGTGACTCACAAATCTCTGCACAGCCAGCTGTTCCCATTTTCGAGATAAGGAGTCAACTTCATTGGCACATGACGATAGCATAGAGGAAAAAAAAAATTCTGAAATTTGTTGTGTCTCTTAAGGTATTTTTCTCAATCCCCCAAGGGTAATCTTTCACCAGCCCAGCCACCAAAGAGACTAGTAGCACAGCTAGAGAGCAGGGTGCCAGGAATCCTGATTTAGAAGGTATTGCAGGCAAATAGCTTTTGCACTAGAGCAATAGAGATTTCGCTTAGCGGAAGGCATTAGAGTTTAGTGCTTTTGCACAAGAGCGATATAGTTGAGGCCAGGGCGCCCATGGAATGCTATTCCACTTAGGTTCACTTTTAATAGGTACGGCCAACTATGGCAGCCATGGTGACAGTTAAGGCGCTGTTGCAATCGCTTCTTTAAATGTTGTTTATTTGTTTTCTTAGTGATTAGTGGGGCTCAGCTATTGCTCAATATACGACTCCCATCCAGACATTCAATGGCTTAAATGGCTTGGCGGTTCTTAGCCAACGGTTTCTGGACGTCAGGCATTCTTGAGAAAATTGCTGGGACTCGCCACTTGATCGCTTAGCTTGGGTAATAGGTTACGTTGTGCTCCTTCCCTACATATGGTGTTAGAAACAAAGGCTCGAATCTTACCTTGATATAGGTGCTGTGACATCCGTGGTGGGATCCAAGAAGTCACCCATGGTTTGGTGGTGCGTCGAATTATCATGAGAACATCCAATATGGCGGCCGCCATCTTCCTTCTCAATACTACAAACCCTATCCAAAGCCTCGTCCACTAGTGTCGAATAGGAGAGCGTGGAGCGCGTGCCGAGAATGCTACTCACCACGTGTCAGAGATTCCCATGACTTCTGTTTGCCATCTGAATGTTGCTAATGAGAATGTTTAGGCGCTGTTTGAAAGATGTCTTTGTTAGCAGGGGTTGTCAAACTCAAGATGGTCAAGCAGCAGATCCTCTGAGAGGTCCTCCAGCAGCTATGGGTCGTCTTGCTGGCTGAGCGGGGCGTTAGAATTAAGGAGCAGTAGGTTCATATGTTGGATTCGTGGGGTTGTTAGAGATTCTAAAGTAATATTATAGAGGGCTAGCATTTATAATAATTAAATAGGAGATCTCGTCATTTTGGTAACTTTAGTAAAATAACCACTACTACTACTACTACTACTACTACTACTACTACTACTACTACTACTACTACTACAAGACCCTCTAATAAATTACTAAAGCTACCAAATATTAATAATAATTTAATCTATCTTAATTAATTTTTATCGTCACCCAAATCTTGTAAATAACAGCATTGGGGTTTTATAATAAATGGAGAGAAAAATGTAAGCCTTTATTATCTAAATTTTCTTAACACCTCAAGAGAAATGAAGTAATAGTTACTGCCATTCCTTAAATTGAGGGGCTCAAAGGGGATGAATTTATTGATTTTGCATAAAGGAATTAGCAAGCACTTTCTTTCCTTACAGACCAGTTTGACTGGCTCCACTTGGACAAGCAGTGGATTTGTCATATGATAATGACTATCGACCCTCAAGGCACACAGCAAATAGTTTAAAAAGCTATAGAAGGCCGAAGAGATAGATTAAATAAATCCTAAAACATGATAGTAGGGATGCAACCTGAATTTGTCCAGGCCCTCAACAACTCATTGAATTTTAGCAGTAATTTTTATTTGCTTTTTACTTTTAATTTAGGGCAAAAAGGACGGTCAGCTTTCCTTTTAAAGTCAGGCTCTTAAAGAAAACGACGACACCAAGAAATTTAAGAGGTCAAATAATAAGAGCAATAATTAAATGAGAGCAAATAAAAATATCTTCAGCAAAATAAGCGTGTTCGGCAACAGATGAGTAGCCTTCAAGAGTAATTGGACGAGCTCAATGAATATAAATCATTGGTAATGCACTTGCATTAATCAGGAATTATCAACGAAGATGGAAACCCCCTTTTTTAAAACCCCAATTTAAATAACAACAATGATGCTAAGCAATGATTTCGAATTGAAAAAATACTAAATCTTTTAATTATATTAACAAAAGTTAAATACAAATGATCACACAAACTTTACTTACGCATAAGTTTAATTATCCCACTGTTCACTTTCAATTCTCATTCTTTGACCTTGGATCTTGTAACTCTCTTTTATAAAATACAAGAGGTCATCTCTGTTTTAAATTGGCCTTTGCTCTTAACTAAGATATCTATTTTACTTTTGATAGCAGCTTCTTTCACTGACTAATTCAGTTTCAAGACTTCAATCTTAGTTTGCTTATCTGTCTTTTATTTAATTTTAATATCTCGTTTTTTGAAATATTTCACTTTGGTTTAATTCACCAAGCTTAGATTAGAATCCTAATGAGTATGGATTAAAAATTATTTGATTCCTGCTTATGGAGTTTGGGGTTTAGAGCTTACTAAAGGGACCTCATCTTTAACATTCAACACTTTTTAATTATTCAATGATGTGCTGGAGTTCGATACATCTTGAGAAGCAGTTTCATCAAGCTGGGACTTATTTGAAATATGTATTTTATTTTTAGGTTAATGAATTTAGATTTCAAAATGAGACTCGTTTACAACTTCAAATGAGCTAATCTCCCTCTAACCTTCTTCTACTTATTCTTCATGAGAAGAGTCATCAATTTATTTTTATTCAGGAGTCTGCTTCTTTTTATAATTGCTAGTAGGATTAGCTCAGGATTGTCTGAATTTTTTAGAATTTTATATGATTCTCATTTTCCAGAAACTCTTATTTGTATTGTATAGCTTTCTCAACTGTGTCCTACAAGCATGATATTAGCAAAGCATGCCTCCATTATCCTTTATTCTCTAGCCTTGCAACTCTTCCTATTATTAACTAAGTTGATCTCCTCGAGAATACATCGCATATGATAAGGTAAAAACCACTATTATCATCAATCTCTTTTGACGTTTAAAGATCTGTTCACCTGTCTTGCTTATCAGTTAAAAGTAGTTTCCTAAATCTTTTGTTGCTATTTCATACATTAAATTTGTCTTCCAAGTAAGTATCCGCTTTAGATCCCTTAACTCCTTTCATGCTATAGTATTGAAGCTCCTAATATCTTTTGAAGTATGAGTCGATTATCTAATAAGCCCCAAAAGCAACTAAAATAATAGGGGTTTACATTGTTTGCTTCATGTTAAGTTCATATAGGTGTTTACAGTAGTCTAACTATCCGAAATTAATTAGAATATCAAAGGTATGAACCTTTTTTATCCGATTTTAAGGATGATAACGTGGGGAATTTTATCTCTTTTGCCGATATGCTACATCCTAGCAGGTCTCCACTTTCTAAGTGATCGTCGAGCCTGTTAAGCATAGTAGCATATGAGGAATCCGAAAGAAGCGAATCCAGTCTGACATTGCAGTAGGGGAGCCTTCAAAAATGAACCAGTCATACTCGTCGACAATTAAGATCGAGTTCTTCAAGAATTCTTTGAACGGTTTATCCTATATCTAACTTTCGAAATACTTTTAGGTCATGTAGTAAACCCCAAGCTTATTCTCATACTGATTGTAATTGATATTCAAATTGCTTTTAAGTATAGTGTTTTGGAATCTCTTTTCGTCCCTCAGAATAAGATAATAACTTTTGCCCAAATTTATAGTACTTTTTTTGTAATTCTTTTGTCATCATTACTGCAATTACAGCACAAATCAGAATTTTTTCATCATCGATGCCAAAGTTGATAAATTGAAATATCTCACTTGTCCACATAGAATAGGATAAGCAAAGCTTCTATAGTGCAAAAATTGAATCCTAACATTGCTTCTAATGATTTGATTTACTAAGATTGCTTCGTTATATTTTCTTAAAGGTCAAAACAAAACTTTTGAACTTGATCATTCCCCTTATTAAGCTTTTTGAATCTACCAACCATTTTGTAAAATTACTACCTGCTTAAGTCTTCTACATGTTTGGGGTTCTTAATTATTTACTTAATGGAGTTAAGGTTACCATTAATTAGGTCAGCGATCAAGTCAGGTCTGCTATTTATCAAAATTTGTTTCAATAAGCGAATTTTAGAAATATAAAAAACTCCTGAATGATACTTATATAAATAATAATATCATAAATAATGCTAAAAAACTAGCAATGATTATTACAGAGTACGAGTAAAAATGAGTAAAATTCGTTATATGTATGAGTACTTAGAATTAAAAATCATTCTAAAATTTTGATGTTTGTATTATTAGTAGTGATATCTAATTGATAATTAAAGTTAAGATATGTTAAGATTAAAATGAATAGTTATAGGTTAAGTAATATTTACAAAAATTGAAAGTAAACTTTCAATAATTTCTGTTCTTCTTTTTATTCTGATCTTGAATCATGAATAATCAAACATTTATATAGTTTAGACGTTTAAATTAGAAAATAGTATTTTTAATTTAATGATGATCGAAATTATGAGAAGTGTACTTTCATTTTAAATAATCAAACTAATATTTTAATATATTTTCACTTTAATTACTATGATTTAACAATGTTAAAATATCTAACACAATAATTATAAGTTTATTAAATTAACATAGTATATTTAAAATGGGGAATTGTAAAAATAAAATTCAAATTCAAATATTACTAATTCAAACTGCCTCTATTTTGCATGAGGTTTAAATAGAATTTGATTTAGTAAGTATACAAAAATGCCTGTAAGAAATGGCCGTTACTATGCACCAACTTCAATCAAAAGTTGGAAAGTTCGAATCCTGCTTTGGAATTTCTTTTGTTTATGTTTTAAAATAAATGAAAAAAAATATTGGAACTCAAAATAAAAGAAATTCCAAAGCAGGATTCGAACTTTCCAACTTTTGATTGAAGTTGGTGCATAGTAACGCATTCTACACGTGACCATCACTTGTAAATGCATTATTTCACTGTTAATTTGTCGAATGACGTCAAAATATAGCAGTGACCACGAACACCCCTCAACTAGCCAGATACGTGGTCACGTGGTAACTGCCTCCGTGGTCCTCGTGACCATGACCATGACCACGGTGACCATATTACCATCACTTGAAAATGCATGATTTTACTGTTAATTCGTAGAATGACGTCAAAATAGAGCAGTGACAACGATCACCCTTCAACTCACCAGATACGTGGTCACGTGGTCACTGCCTCCGTTGTCCTCGTGACCATGACCATGACCACGTTGACAACGTGACCATCACTTGAAAATGCATATTTAAATGTTAAATCGGCGAATGACGTCAATAAAGAGAAGTGACCACGACCTCCCCCTCGACTCACCAGATAAGTGGTCACATGGTCATTGCCTCCGTGGTCCTCGTGACCTTGGTAACCATGATCATGACCACGGTGACAACGTGACCTTCACTTGAAAATGCATGATTTAACTATTAATTCGTGGAATAAATTCACACTAGAGCAATTACCACGAAAACCTTTTAACTCACCAGATATGTGATCACGTGGTCACTGCCTCCGTGGTCTTCGTTACAATGGCGACCATGATGACAACGTGACCATCACTTGAAATGCATTATTTAAATGTTAAATCGGCGAATGACGTCAATAAAGAGAAGTGACCACGACAACCCCTCAACTAACCTGATACGCAAATATATGGTCACTGCCTTCGTTGTCCTCGTGACCATGGTGACCATGATCATGACCACGGTGACAACGTGACCTTCACTTGAAAATGCACGATTTAACTCTTAATTCATCGAATGACTTCAAACTAGAGCAGTTACCACGAAAAATTTATAACTCACCAGATACGTGATCACGTGGTAACTGCATCCGTGGTCTTCGTTACAATGGCGACCATGATGACAACGTGACCATCACTTGAAATGCATTATTTAACTGTTTATTCTTCGAATTACTTCAAACTAGAGCAGTTACTACGAAAAATTTATAACTCACCAGATACGTGATCACGTGGTCACTGCCTCCCTGGTCCTCGTTACCATGGTCATCTCGGTGACAACGTGACCATTCCTAGAAAATGCATATTTAAATGTTAAATAGGCGAATGACGTCAAAAACGAGAAGTGACCACGACCTCTCCCTCGACTTACCAGATAC